>JAMKCH010013777.1:0-86968 GCA_023653785.1 Ophioderma brevispina | reverse complement strand
ATGGGATTGAGCACTCTTAATTCCAAAGATAGTCACCTGTAAATAATACTGTTTACTATGATGATATTATATATATATAATAAAATATGTATATTATAATGCCTACAGAGTGTGTCAGAAATAGTGTTCTTAAACAAATGAGCAATTGCATGTGGCTAACTGGAAATGAGTTTGACAAAGACGTTATGTTAATTGTGATTGGTGAGTTATTTAATAAGCTTTGATAAGAACTTTAAATTTCTAAAATAAGGATTTCACAAGTTACAGCCCTGTAAGTCCAAGTACCAAATTTTACGGTCGAATACGTTGTTCAATAAACCAAGGCAGTGCTCAAACATGGCTATTCTCTTATGGTTTTTGCAAAATTTAGCATGAAATTCTAATGCAAAAAATGTTACTCGTTGATTAAAATTATTTTACAATCAAGAAAATATTTTTTTCTTTCACGTCAGTGCCAAATAATTTACCGTTACCATGACTACGTAACTATGAAAACTAAATCATCTTATTTTACAGGTTACAGGGCAAATATGAAAGAAAATTATAAACTAAATCATCTTATTTTACAGGTTACAGGGTAAATATGAAAGAAAATTATTTTCTTGATTGTAAAACAGATTTAACTGCAATTGAAATCTGTAAGCATTTGCTGTAGCCCAAATCACTAGTTAAGTCAAAATCCTCAATTCCGTGACTAATCTTTGGCAAGTAAGGTTTGACGATTGATTTGACTTTAAAGGACATTTTAGAAGGTTTTTAGCCCACATGTCCCTCTGGAAAATGTCGGCATTTCCACAAGGAGGGGGGGGGGGGGGTTAAGTTTCTACAGGGGTAAATTTTAAATAATGGTCCAAATAACGTTTAGTATAGCTCAAATTGTTCGTGTGGTAACAAGGAGTAAAAAAGTCTATGGTGACCTGTCTGTAAAATGCATCGCTATGAAAATATACAACAAAATAGGCGAAACCTCAAACATTAATTCAGCAAAGGTCAAGGTCTTATATTGTTTCGATTGAGTTTAAAAGTATCTTTAAAAAATTATAAAATTGCATTGATTCAAAGTATGTTGGGTATATTTGCCCTCTTGGCATCTTCTCGTGGTTATAGGGGAGGGGGCACTTCCCCACACACTTCAATGGGGGACAAAATTCCAGATGCTACAAGTGTCTTCAAATTGTTTCATTACCAAGATACTACAGAGCAAAAGATGGAGGTCGAAGGTCACAAAATCATGGGTCAAGTACTCCAAATGCTCTAATTTAGCACTTAAAGAGACATGAGGAGATTTCCAGAAAGAAGCGCCCCCATTTTTTTTCGAACCCGTTTTTTTTTTTTGCATATTTGGAATGCTTCCAATGTATTAAATCACACCTGAAGTGAATAAGCCGAATACGCCGTCTTTATGTAATAATATGATGATTTAGTACTTTCTGTCGTGCACGACAGAAAGTCAAAGCATGGTGTTCTATGGGGTCAATTACGATAGTCAGGCAAGTTCAAAATAAGGTTTGCTGTTTTTGACTTACGAAGTAAGTCTATATAGGACTGCTGAGTGTAACTCAACTTTGAGACTGGTGAAGTGTAACTCAACACCTTAGCTTGTTAACAAAATTTTGTTAGACAAAACAAATCAATCATCGTCAATACTCTTGGTTCACTGGAGTTGTCTGGCACCCTTGTCGGACATGGTTAGTAGGGTCTCAGCAAGAGAACAGGGAACCATTTTTGGCAAAGTCCAGGCCATCAAGGTCAGTAATTGTCAAGTGTGAAGTAGTGAAGTAGGACCATGATTATGTTTACCAGAAACCAGGGCATAGATGTCTATGGCCAAGGTCAGATCAGACACTACCACTCTGCAGGTCTTCAAGATAGCAATTATTAGTATTAGCCTAGTTGTTAACACTAGGTAGTGCAATGAAAATTTGCAATCACATAATAATTTTGTCAACAAATAGAGCATGGTACCTAAATTTAGAAGACAAGTCCCCTGAACATTTTCTTTGTATGACATCCTAAAAATGACTCTAAATTTCCTTGAATGCCACTTCATTTTATGGAATGCTTTTGATGACTTGAGTAACTGGTGTGGTGTGGTGAGGGTTTGTGTGTTGTGTTGTTGTGCGTGAGAGAGGGAGGGGGAGAGGGAGGGAGGAGGGGAGAGAGAGAGGCGGAGAGAGAAGAGGGAGAGAGAGAGGGAGAGAGAGAGGGAAGAGAGGGAGGGAGGTGAGGGAGGGAGGGAGGGAGGGGGGGTAGGGGAGGGGAGGGAGGGAGAGAGAGGAGAGGAGAGAGGGAGAGGAGGGAGGGAGGGAGGGAGGAGAATTATGGAAAGAATTAGAAATTAATGTATTAAATGTTAATGGTAACAACTGTTAGTAGTAATAATAATTAGAAAGGTTTCACCAATCAACAAAACTGTGGTTTAAGTTGGGGGTATGACAGAAAACAATACATTACAGGTTATGAGGAAGCTGGGGGGGGGGGGTGGGACACATCCAGACAACGAAACAGAAGGCATCAACTTCAGGCGTAACCGAGTGAGTGCTAGTTTATTTCAAGAATTAACGGTAGGAGGGCGCTCTTACGCATATCAAAAGATCACACACAGAACTTAAGGCTAGCCCCTGGTCACGACTATTTGAATCAATATGATGATATGGAAAATTACACTATTTTGGCCAGGCGGGATTACTCCAATAACCCCGAAGGATTTTGAACTCATATTTTTCGAAATTATCATGATATTACGAAGATGATTGAAAGAAGATTTACAAGGTGATTTTGCAATGGCGATGAGACGATGGCGGCCATAGAAAATAATGTAAGAATCCCTAAATGAACATTGAAATCCCCACCTGCACCAATCGAGCAGATCGTGTCTGACCCCCCACCCCGAAGCAAAATTGAAGATACCCAAGGGCAAAAGTTGCAGAAGAAAGAAGAAGAAATCCAGTGCAGACAAAATTTACTTCATTTGACCGCTCAGTGAATATACTTTTTCATGAATCTGTGGTGACAGTTGGGGAAGTAGGCCTAATGGTGATGTGGTGGGGGGAGTCGGTGTTGGAAGATGAAGTGGTAGAGTGGTTAGCGTACAGGAATGGGAATCCGGGGTTTTCAGGGTCAGTTTCAAAGTTCAGGAAGAAAACAGGGTTTAGGTGGTATATCGGGGATTATTGTATCTCAGTGGACCATATCATAGCATTTCACACCCCTTCACAAAAAAGAGCATGTGGCAAAACGTACTTCAGTCATTGAATTTGATGATATCATAGGTAAGCTAGTAATGCAATGGGTTTTTTTGTTTGTGGCGGCCGCTCCAGATGGCAGGAACTCTTAGCAATCTGTTGTGAGTGGTATTGGTGGGGGTGTGTCATTCTAAATTTTTTTTTAAATGACCTCAAGTGAAAAGTTTAAGTTCAATGGAATACCAGATTCTGTCATAGATGCACCATGGGATCCCTCATGTGATGAGGTTTTTTTGGTCAAAGGTCATGTACCAAGGTCAAAGGTCATGTGGGGTCAAGTTGAGAAAAAATAGGTAAAAATGTAAAAATGACCCTCAATTGAAAAGTTGAAGTTCAATGGAACCCACACTTCTGGCATATGTGCACCATGGGATCCCAATGTTGATAGGGTTCAAAAAGTCATGTGCCAAGGTAAGAACGGTCATGGAGTGGACGGCGCCCCACAGCTTAAATTCTTTTTAATTATGTGAAGAGTGAAAGCCGGGTGAACCGCCGAACGAAATTTAGTTTTTAATGCAACAAAACTTCTAATAAAAGTAGTGCAAAGCTGGTAGAGGTATAACATTAAAGCTCTTTCAAAGTTATATGTTATCAACCACATTCCAGAGATTACTTTTTTTGGGGGGGGTAGGTCATATTGTTGTGTGTGAAAAATCAGAGTATGAAAAGTGACCCTTCTGTATCATGCTCAGTATTAAAATGGTAATGTCTATACGAATGCAATTTAGCTTCATAACATAGATCAGGGTTTAACTCTGACCATTCTGACCATATATCAGGTCAATAGAGGATGTAGTTTTTAAATTAAAAATAAAACGCATTTTACATTTAGGTTTTTGGACTACCTACTGGAAACAAACTTGTTTTTTGGTTTGGCCTTAACAATACACAAATTCCACTGGCTATAGGCCTATTTCCCTTACATCCTTTTTCGAAAAAAAAATACATACCTGGCAATCACTGCAAAAAAGGAGGTTGTATTATTTTTTTTCTTGTTAGGTGTCAATTAACTGTTAACTGTTAAGTTAACAGTTAAGGGACGTTAGGATATGGGAATTATCACTTAGCATGCCATGCCATTTATTGCTTGTACCTATAAGTGGTTTCATCTCAAATCTCATTGCACAACTCAACACCATACCACTGGAGTAAGTCACAGCATCATTGATGCTCTCGTCTTTTGTGCTTATTTGTCCAATAAACCTTCGGAACGTTCTTGGTAGGTGGTCTACAATCGATCCTGTGCAATTTGAGAGAAATTCGTATCCTAAAAAAATCTCCTCCTGTCACTTTAAGTGGTCAAAGTCTTGCGCACGCCCGTTGGTGGTCAAGGGGGTCCCTATGGACCCTATTATTAAATCATCTTTATTCAGTCAATATATATATACATATTAAAAATAAAGAAAGTGTAAACATCTAAACCAAGACAACTGGGGCCTATACTGACCACCAGGCAGGGTAGTAATACAGTACAAGTATAAAATTTAGAATAACAAATATACACGTAAAAATTATAAAAAAACGCATTTCCCAAAGGATGAGTTCAATCACCTCCCCACATGTCAAAACTACTCCACAAAATTAACACACAAAAAAGAAAAAATGAAAATATAATTTCGGAAAATCCGAGCCTTAAATTAGGGGCGAAGCATTGATTTTCATAAGTGCCAATTTTCAGCGAATAAACAGCTTTGTTACACAAATTTTACTAAGGTGTTTTTCCAAGCAATATATTTACCATTCATTTGTACAGTGAAATAGGTAACGGATCAAATTACATAATAGCATATAATTGGTTAATAAAACATTAATGAAATTTAATTAGTAATTGTTTGTGATAGTAGCATAAGTCCACATACATGAGTAGCTACCAAAGGTCACCTCTATGTAGAAAATGATTTTTGTCATGGGTATGCTGTTGGTGGTCAACGGAGGGGGGGGGGGTCCATATGACCCTAACGTGATCTCGCACTTGTCAGAATTTGTGGGATAACAAGCTTGACAATTAGCAGAAACAACGGCCTCATCATAATTGCTAACGCGAGGCTGATTTTAGGGTTATGGACACCCCTTGACCTCTTAAGTGTTAAGTAAAAAAAGGCTAAGGTAATCTTCAAAATTTGTATGTATGATGTTAAACTGCCCACATATCGCCAATAATATGAAATGGTGAACAACGTTATTTGACAATGTACATGTTCTTAACATTGTAAGCCTCAAAAGTATTAGTAAATGTCATGTAAAATTCAACTTAAAGCAAAAGGAAGCAATCTATATTATAATATGCCACGTGTGTCTGTCTGTCCGGTTATTTTCTCGGTGGCCGGGGGTCGTACGGTCAAGAAACTTGGCGGGTGGGTGTAGCTTGGACCGGGCCAGATCAAGTTCGATTGGTTAGCGGATTTGCTTACATGCTTAATATACATAAAATACAGAAGTACATAACAATGAATTAACATGTATGTTTGAGTGTTTGAAGCGGATTTGATCTTGAACTTATCTCTGTGAAACCTATGGTGTGAACAACGTTATCCAACGCCGTTAATACAAAAGAATAAAATCTAAATTTGTATTCATTAAATAAGGTAATCGTTTCCAGATAAATAGAATGAAGAGATCCCAATTGTTTCATTACAGCGTTTGTGGTACTTTCGTGCTGTAGTATAACTGAAATAAAGTTATGGAAAAAGGTACAGATATTATAGAACAATACTTTTAATAAGTTGAAAACTACGTCTCCGTTAGTGAGTATGACAAGAAACCGTGTATTCCTTTGTCAAACATAGTCTCTTTGTATTATAGAGAGATATACTCCAAGGAAAATATTTCTATTCTTTGTAACGAAATGACGCTATCAGTAAAAATTATAACGTTGTTCACATCAAAAAATACATATTCAATGGTCTGCTATATAAAAATCTGAGTAATGGTATTCGTAATTTTTTTCATCCAGGGGCCAATATGAAAGAAAATTATTTTCTTGATTGTAAAACAGATTTTAACTGCAATTGATATCTACCAAAAAAACGTTCAACGTAAAAAAAAACACCAAGTTTTAAAAAGAGTACGAGCCGTATAAAATTAATAACTGTTAAGAGAGCACCAAGTATACTCAAGTGCGTCTGCCCCATTGGCAAACTTGGTCCCATTTCTTCCATTCCTAATTTCTTTGTTGAGAACGTTTGTGACATTTCATTAAAGGAACCATAATCATTAGACCAAATTGTTGATTCAAATAAATCCAACTGCATTTGTTCTTAAGGTTATATTGGCAGTTTGATTTTGGAATTAGTATTCCTATTTCTTGTGTAAAGGGCGTCTTGTTCCGACTTGAATACTTTTCAAATTTATATTTCTTTAGTTCGTTGTTTTCTTAGCTTGATGTCTTGTTGTTGGCAGATGTATTAAATATGAAGTAGCCCATCTCCTGTAACATCACGTGTCTTCCCAGGAAAATGTTTCGACGGATCTGCAGTCGACTGTTCTAGATAGAAGGTTATGTTTGTTTATGAGTTTGTGATAGAGTCTAACTCAAGTATGTTTCCTGGTATTGTACCATTCTTTCTGTGAGAATATCCTACAGGAAGAAGGGTACAAAAGACCATAGGAAGGTCTCGCAGCTGCTCTGGTTGTCTCACGCATGAAGAGGGTTGTTTAGAACCTCGGTGTAAAGGAATTGAGTGTCCCCCATGATAGAGTGTGCTAGCTACCATCGCAACATGTACTGCATACCCGTGACGTTGTAAACGAGGCCATTTTGGTACGGGGCTGAACAAACGATGCATACAAGTCACTCAATGGCGAAACACAGTGATACGATGGGTTAGGACACTCAGTCCAGCTGACCCGGTTAGTTTATGACACCGGCCTTATTGTTAGCAGAGCAACCTCTAGCATGAAAACTATCAATTATAATTTGGGTTGGGCTGGTTTGTGAGGTTTGATGGTGGGAAAACGTGATTATTTTTGCCGTTTTGGATTGTAGAAGAAATGGGACCAATGTTTGGCCAATTTGGGGCGACTCCCTTGATATACTTGGTGCCTCATTAACCTGTCTTAACTTTTTATATACGGCTCGTACTCTTTTTAAACACGTGTGTTTTTTTTACGTTGCAGCGTTTTGTTAGTAGATTTCCTTATTTTTGTGAACATCCAAATAGCTATCAAAAGTCTGAGATTTTCTATAAATTTATTCTGTTGAAAATCCACTGTTCCGATGTGTTTTGGACTTAATATGCTCCTGCAGTACTGGATATCATATTTTAAAGTTCGTCGGCAATTTTAAGGCCTTTTGTCTCGCACAAAAAAAATTAAAAAGGGCATAAAATTCTGAGATTGTATATTGGTCATTTGTCCCTTGGCTTTGTGTTGTGATAATACACTGGTAGTTTTACATTTTAAAAAGAAAATGAATGAGTTATACTGACTACTTCTTGCTTTGCCTTTAGGAAAAGACGTATTTTAAACCAACAGGACCGGTGGAGATTCTAAGGAAACCGCATGTAAATTTCTACGATAAGCTTATAAGTAAAGATGCATCACTCAGAATACTTTAAAACAAAACTGGCGAAAAGTGCATAAATGATCCCGGAAAACCCGCCAAACCAGGCTGAATACCTAAAACTACTTAATTTGGAAGCAAAAGTGCTGCTGATTTCATGGTTTTTTCCTTGTCCTTGAAAGTGGCATCTTCTGCTTCACTGCAAAATATCACCTTATGTCCTCTTAACAGTACAAGTCACAAACGAAGATAGCACATAATTTCACATACCATATTAGGCCTTTTGGCTTAAAAGCCGACTTCCAATTTATGAAATACGCTGGGAAAATCGACGGGAGTGTACGCAACCCAGCTAGCCAGAGGGACATCTTATTGTTGAGAGGAGCATATTTGTAATATACTTATTTGTAAACCGAATACTAGTACCAACCAAGCGTCATAATGACTCACTACATTTGTGCATGGAATGTGGAACTATATGACTGTGTCCGGTTACGATGTTATTTTTCGATGATAGTAAATGAAAAATCCATAAAAAATCATACGTTCAGACTTGCATCGTCCTACGTTTATATCATGCAATTAATCATCTCAATAAAAAAGAGGTAGCAAGCAACCAACTGAGACTTACGTATATAGAACACATTATAGTAGATTCCACTGATGTAGAGTTATGGGCGGAGTTTGGCCTTCAAAATAGGGGACAGAAATACCCAGAAATCTATCTCGCAATACAAAAGATCGGAGTGGACAGAAACCTTTGTGACCAACTACAAATAAATTACGAGTTGTTCGTCCATCAATACTTTGGTATTTTAATCCTATAGGAATTGCATGTGTGTCTCCACCAAATTGGTTTTAAACATGCCACAACCACCATATCATAAATTTTAGAAGCTTCAGTCACCTGTGGTGTAACAATGCAGAACTTATCGTCACTATTCCCATAACCATCACTTTCACCTGCTTCACACTGAAACTATTCCTGATTTAAGTTGTTGCGTGGTCTTGTTAACAGTCTACGGTTTATGCTCTGACTATTGATGGGACTGTGAATGGCCCCAACCGCTCAGGGGTGGCTATCATGGCTATAGCACACATCATACCACAAATACACGTACTAACAGTTGTTATATACTAATCCCCTCATTCATACCTCCACCTACAAAACGTAGAGCTATTCCACTATCAACGTGAGAATCCTAGTAATCAAATTGAGAAGGGCAATTCCATTCGCATCCACCAAAAAGTGGACATTACACCAAAAAATCAAATACTGTGACCAAAGCAATTTAGTGTCAATGAATGCGGACTGCATATTTTCATTCATTATATAGAACTCAGAATTGAATTTTTTCGCTTAATTTGGTCGAAAACAAGAAGATTAAATTAATAATCCTAATTTCACCAAAAAGTATAAATTTATGAAATAAAGTTTTGGTATCCTAAAAATATTCAAACTGTATATCAATCACATCATTTTAAGTCATGTAACATGTATACAGCCCATTAAAATTGATAAAATCCTTTTGATTCTGTGTTTCGCATCTTTTGTTCCACTTCAGTGGCCCATAAGATTTTGGCCTGCTGGAATGTCCTTGTTACCGTTCAAAAAAGTACTTATTTTATAAGTTTTTGTAAGGATGCAGGTGTGGCTGTAAAAAAGTTAGTGTTCTAAGCTCCGTTTAGGAAGGCCTACGATATGACACTATCACTGAAACTTTTGGAACTTTTAATTCTTAATACAGTTATTAAAACATGTACTTCCGTTACCAAGTATTGTAACTTAAGGACGGTAAACGGAAGGACATAATAAATAATTTTCCTTATCTTGCCATGGGCCATCAAAGGTAGCTTCGAATATTCGGGCGAATTGTATTCTTGAAACATTTCCCAGAAGAAGTTTCAACGAAATTAGATGTTGTATTAATATCGCTAGGTTTCATATAGTGGGCTCATGACAATGCAATGAATTACACTGCAGATTTGTGTCCTTGTACGGCCTCTTACACTTTTGTCCAGGGAGCATTAGTTTATTGCTCGTTTTCCTTGATAATTTTAAACTGTTTTGTCTCTGGTATGACAAAAAGAAAAAAAAATGAAAGCAGCTTCTCATACACTAGACGGCAGAAATTTTCCCTGTGCTATTAATTTTTTCGGTTCAAATTGGCGAAAATCAACCGGATTAGTTTAATAATTGTCTCATTTTTGTTTGGCCGTCCTATGGTAGTACTTTTTAGATATTTTTTTATACGAATGATTTCAAAGAAACATATCTATTGTTATGAATATTCATTGTAAAATCGAACTGACAACTTTGGTGTCTTCCTGAAATAATTTGAATACTAATAATTAACATGACTTCCATATCAGCTTCAATGGTCAGAGTGACTGTTAGCCTAACAAATTAAAGAGAAGATCACCAGAACTGAATACTGCCATAATTTTAATATGCCGCAAGTGGTGGGCCCAGGCGGACTCGAACTGACACAACCGACTAACCAAAAGTAAAATCCATAATGTCTATCGCTTAGACAGCTACGCCACGGAGGAACCTTGTAACATAAGACGCGAATTTGCTTTGGGTATATGCCTAGTTGAGGGTTCATTAGTGATTTTGACCCAAAGAATTCCGTTAACATCATTTTCTTTCTATTAAGTCATTATTTTCATTAGCAGTAAAAGTACCTCATGAGGATAAAAAAAAAACATGTACTAAATTTTTGTCAATATTAATTTCGTAATAAAGGCTGTAGGTCTGTGAGACGTTTTTTGTAAAGTTTTTCACATTTTGCCACTAAAAATCGCTATAACATACCCGTTTGAAATCATTTCTAACTCGTCGTTCCGTGTCTAAATGCATCTCTCTAGAATGTCCCAAATATATTTTGAGGGTTGGAATACATGCTGAGCTATATGTATTCCGAAGTAGTTACGATACTCCCACCTAGTGTTTTGACTCGTCAAACACGCGTCAAACAAAGGGAAGTTTGTTTCTTATAATATACTCACGGTGTGTGTCGCTTGTATCATGGATGTCCTAATGCTTTTTGCTGTTTTTTTTCTTATTTGTTTGGTTTTTATTTTTAACACTTGTGGACAACACTAACCGTGTATCTTAATAAGATTTGGAAATGTTCGAACTATACATGAATTATACTTCCATTTCTCATAAAGTTTAAATGGCCAAGGTGACGCGTAAGTAAGAAAATGATCTTACTCTCGTGTACTTTTAATGTGCCTGAAGTCGTGGGGCTACCGCCGGACCTCGAACGACAACAAAGAGAACTATCCAAAATTAAAAAATCAATAACGTCAACGCTTAGACCGCTCGGCACGAATGGAGCTTACTGCCTGTCTCGCAATTGTTGGATATGATAGAAGTGATGGTTCAGTAGTGATGTTGAACAAAGAACCCTTAACGTCATTTTTCTTGCATAGAGTGAATTATCTTCAATATTACCACTAAAAGGCACACATGAGATAACTAGAAATTATGTTAAGTAAGTTTGGCCTACTTAGCGCATTTCGTAATAAGGCTGTAGGTCTGTGAGACCCCTTGTAAGAGTTTCGCATTGGCCACTATAATTAATTATAAGTGACCGTTTGAAAGTACTTCTAATTCATCGTTTCGTTTTCTTATTTCAGATGTTGCACATGAAATGTGTCCAATATACTTTGTGGGTTGAAATACATGCTCTGGTTGTGCATTGCGAGCGGTTAAGTGATTATTGATGATATTGCCACCTAGTGCTATTTCCTCGTCAAACGCGCGTCAAACAAAGGCAAGTTTGTTTCTGTTAATATACTCACGTGTGTGCGTCGTTTGTATCATCTTGGCCTGTTTAATGGTTTTTGGCTGTTTTTTTGGTGTTTTTTAGTTGTTAATTTTAAAACTTGGTGGACACACTACCGTGTGTCTTAATCTGTAAGCATTTGCTGTAGCTCAAATCATCCAAAGCAAGGTTCTGTAACTGATATAGCACAATGAACCATAATGAGTATTCTGTATGGGGTTGCGCGCAGTTGGGTGCACGGACTTTCGTGGTTGTAACTTTTGGATTCCTCAATGAATTTGAAGAAAAAAAATAAGGTCTTATGAAAGCTTACCAACTTGACTCTAAATGTATCTATAAATGCAATTTCAGTTAATTTTCCACTAAAAATAGATACATGTTGTGTCCAAGCAGACATGCTTCAATTTCTCAAAACTACCTAACCTGCTGACAGGGCCGTATGCAGGATTTTTTTTTTTTGGGGGGGGGAGTGCGGTAATTCGAAAAAGTGGACCTTTTTTCGAAAAAAGTGGGCTTTTGGTAAAAGTGGACCTAATCCCCCTAAAATGGTAAATTTTGGACTTTTTGAACATTTCATCACCAAAAAGTGGACTGAATTTCTTGTCAAAATTTTTCTGAATTGTGGACCTTTTTATCAAAAACAATCAACAAAAAGTGGATCATTTTGTGGAATTTGGGGGGTTGCGACCGCACCCCGCACCCCTTGCGTACGGGCCTGCCTGCTGAGTATTTCATCTTCACTGTGCATATTAATACACAGTAAAAATTGGTAAAAACTAACGTTTATACTTTATACACGTTTCAACGCGTTATCCTTCCCATTATTTTCTTTATTTTATAAACACTACTCAATTTTATAAATGCTACCCAAAAATGTTGCAACGTGTTTAAACGCAGTAAATGTAAAAACGTTGTTTTGATAACATTTTTAAACGCTGATGTCTGTCTATATAAACATAGACTGTCTATATATAAACAATTGATGTTTGCATTTAAACGGGCTGTTATTTTTTAAACAGTAGGCGTTTCTCTTAAAATGGATAGCGTTTATTTTCAAATGGTTAGCATTTAAAATTAAACGTAGCTGTTTCAAAAGAAACATTTCAGCGTATATAAAATCAGCGTTTAAAAACTTATCAAAAGAACGTTTTTACATTTACTGTTTTTAAACACGTTGCAACGTTTTTGGGTAGCATTTATAAAATTGAGTGGTGTTTATAAAATCAAGAAAATAATGGGAAGGATAACGCGTTGAAACGCTTATAAAGTATAAACATTAGTTTTTACTCTGAATTCTTCTCGTAAATAATCAGTGCAAATACCGCGGCAATCAGCCCATTGAAGCCATAGATATGACAGATTATTAAAGGCTCTCTAGTTTTCGCCCATTCAAATGGATTTACATGCAGTTAGTGATTTAAGTGCATCAATAGTAATTTAGTGGCTGAACCAAGTGTATTAACTTGACAGAGGTGTACTATTACGCTAATACAGTCATGTATCTATACATGTCTTACATAATATTTAATGATAATAGAGCTCTTTTAACCCTCGTCTCAAGCGTTTTTTGTAATACGGTTTACCAAGGGGTGGTTGTCACCCCTTGGCAATTTTTTATAAAGCACCCGATGCTTATGATTTTGATAACAATGGATAGCTATGGTCCTCTGTCTACCAATGATACCAAAATAAGTACCAACATACCTAATATAACGTCACAATTACGTCATAAAATCCGCTGGTGGGCAAAGTTATCATCCCCCATAGGCGAAAATGCAATTTTGCACTTAAAACAGGAATATCGGAGGAAAGCAAGGGATATCTACGAAACTTTACAATTAGTGTAAGAAATTTAGATAAAATCAATCAATCATTTTTTTTCTCTCAACATCATATACAATCATTATACAATATAATTATGCATGATAAATAATAATGGTGATTGAGGTGGGGACACTGCTAAACGCATATCGTGGAATTCCAGTGCCCTTGAAACATCAGGTTACAGAAATAACTATGGAGTAGGAACTCCACTTAATAATACGAAAATGCAAAAATAAAAATAGATTGGCATTAAAGTGTAATATTAATAATAATAGGAATTGTATGAGCTAATACAGTTGAAAAATGGTCCTGGATATAAAACAGAAAAACACGCCTATAAAAAACCCGAAAGAACAAAACAATGAAAAGCAGGACAAATGGCAATGTCGTACAACTAACCTACCGACAAATGACTAGACAGGACGAACAGGACAAACGAGAAGAAACCGACTCTATATTTCCCATTTTCAAGTAAAAAAGCCAAAAGTTGAATGCAAGAAATGAAGTAACAGAGTTATGGAGAGAGAGATCATTGTTTATAGAAACCGATGAGTGTATTTTTAAGTTAATTTTACATGATGCAATGGACCAAGAATTTTTCAGGCTAGCAGGTAGGTTATTCCAAAAATAGAGGACCTTGCTGAAACTAGGGTGTTCCTGAGCCAAATAGTATTAGTTGTATTGATGAACAAGGTATTACAGAAATGAGGTCAGTCGGGGCGGATCATGATGGAATCGGAACATAAAATATGCAAGCTGTAGTTTGTATATGTCATAAATCTTCAGAGGTTTGTGTGATGAAAAAAGGGGATCAGTAAAGTGTAATTTACACACTACCTCCACACCCTATATACCCAAAAGTTCTATTTTCCTTCTACATATGGCCAATTCCCAAAGAACCTGGTCATTTCAAGACCACCGTGATTGCTTCTCAACTACACCAGAGTTCCCCTTCCAATTACCCCAGGGCTCACGTCCCAACTACCCCATGGTTTCCTTTCCAAACTACACTAGGTATATTCTTCCAACAACCCACGCCGTTTTAACGTAACCGAGTTGCTAACACTTCCAGTTGAAGCATTTATAATTCAGTTCTTGAGGTCCCCTTTTGGATACCTCATTGAATTTGAAGAAAAAAATAAGGTCTTACGTAAGCTATAATTTGAGCCAGATTTTAGTTCCAAAGGCTGCAAATTTCCTATAAAAAAATCCTGTTTCTCTAAGGCCCTAATTTAAAAGACAAAATCAATTCCCAAGCCCCTAAGTGTGGAAGTCGCGCCACACCCTACCCAGAAAAAGTTGAGTGCCCCCCCCGGCTCTCACCCTCTCACTCTCTCTCATATATTCTTTCTATTTTAAAATTTCTTACAGCCCCACATGTCTACTCTTAATTTATACAGTCAACTAAATACCTCAAAAAATCAAATCTGTTGACAGCACTTCATGTTTAAGATATCACATTGGCTGATTTTTTTCCTCATTTACAATATTTTTGAATTATAACTAACTCTGTCCACAGGGAAAGCAATATAATAATTATTTCAATTTTATCTATATAGTTGGCAAAAAGGTAAACATTGTCAATTAGATGGGACAATAAACAGTAGGCCTATATAAAGCAGTTAAGAAGCCCCTTGGAGCATTTTTAAGTACCCATACATTTAACAGAAGGATTATGATGCATGCATCTCACCATATCCCACAATACAATATGGGACCTAGAAGAGGTATGACATCAAACTGGTGTTATTCGGGATAATTTGACACAATGTATTATAGGATATTGGATTTGATTACTCGATTCTTCCACATACCTTATATAAGTGACCACAAATTAGGTGATAAGCTATGCGATTAGATCATTTAATCGATTTCACCATATCCCATTAACACAATCGATGAGGTATTAAGACTACAGATCGTGATGTTACACTATTTTACCAGCATTATTTAGGAGAATTTGGCAAAATGTATTATGGAAAATGGGATTTGATTCCTTAATTCATCCACATTCTTCAGTCCACAATGCAAGTTGAAACCATCTCACAAAAAGAGAATTACAAAAAGCCGACAACTTTTTCAGTAACTCATCTAAAGTGTTCTCTGTTATAAATCATCCCCAGATGCCTTCAGATTTCCAATATTTTCTATTTTATTCACCACCCCTTTCCGAACACACTCATTATGTTTCCTCAATATGATAAGGAAAGGCGTTGCTAAGCCAACAAACCAGAAAAATGTCAAAACCAGTTGGCATCAATGGTGCCCTTAAGCACGCGTTGCTAATGAAAGCAACGCGTTGCGAATGAAAGCAACGCGTTGCGAATGAAAGCAACGCGTTGCTAATGAAAGTAACGCGTTGCTAATGAAAGCAACGCGTTGCTAATGAAAGCAACGCGTTGCTAATGAAAGCAACGCGTTGCTAATGAAAGCAACGCGTTGCTAATGAAAGCAACGCGTTGCTAATGAAAGCAACGCGTTGCTAATGAAAGCAACGCGTTGCTAATGAAAGCAACGCGTTGCTAATGAAAGCAACGCGTTGCTAATGAAAGCAACGCGTTGCTAATGAAAGCAACGCGTTGCGAATGAAAGCAACGCGTTGCTAATAAAAGAAACGCGTTGCGAATGAAAGAAACGCGTTGCTAATGAAAGCAACGCGTTGCGTGCCAATGAAAGCAACGCGTTGAATATACTAAAATCATTGGACTCTTTATTCATAAACTGCAAGAGTCGTTTGAAGTGTGCCGACGTACTCTGTTAGCCAATCAAGAAAATCATTTATCGTCCATATATTTCCACAAATTACAACTTGACCAATCGGCAAATGTAAATATGATCCATCCCGTGACCCCACTGTGAAACACATTTTCGTCCCTAAGATGCCCAGAAAATGACGAGGAATCGACTCCATACAAATCCTATGAAGAATTTTATAATGGCGCTATGATTATTTTACGCGCAAATTATCTAACAATTTCTTTCTTTCACCTTTCCAAAATGCAAAACTCGTTCGATTTTAGTAGCAAATCAAATATTAGTATGGTTTCCTGTTGATTCTGACGACATAGATCTGATAGGTAAAGACCGTGCAATATTTTTCTATCATTATCATGTATACGCTATTGTACTAGATTTAATTTTTGTTTGGTGTTGCCGAATTTTGCAGACCCAGCATATGCACCTCAGGAGGCTGGTTACACGCCAAGTTATCCAGCACAAGATCCTGGCTATCCTCCACCAGGGTATCCACCTCAGCAAGGATATCCGCCT
The DNA here is from genome assembly GCA_023653785.1 of Ophioderma brevispina. NCBI lineage: Eukaryota > Metazoa > Echinodermata > Ophiuroidea > Amphilepidida > Ophiodermatidae > Ophioderma > Ophioderma brevispina. The sequence continues at coordinate 70,331 of JAMKCH010013777.1, read as the reverse complement.
CAACAAGGTTATCCGCCTCAACAAGGTTATCCGCCGCAGCAAGGATACCCACCATCCCAGGGCTACCCTCAAGAACCGCCTCCACCTGGCTATCCAGGCCAACAAGCTCCCCCGCCAAGCTACCCTGCAGGGGGTAATGTTCAATACCAACCTGTAAGTATATTGAAAAGTAGGTTTTCCTGAAAAAATATGGCAATACGGAAAGTTTCCTGATTCTGCTCTTGAACGAAAGATTATGGCTCAACAGGTTCTCTAATTTCATTTAAGCCCATCACATACTTCGAGTCGCAGCTGGCGATTGACGCTTTGGAGCATGCGCTGCACCTGCTCATTTCGCCAAGATCGGAAGTTGCGCAATCAGTACTGGAAGTATCTTCTCCAAGTCCGTCTGTCACACATGTCCACTTTTAGGACCACAAAAGGGGATTCTTTTAGGCGTAGGCAGCCCATGTGGTTCTGAGGGGCAACAGCCCAGTAAGCAGGAAAAAGTCCCGATCAGAGGAAAAATAGCGTCCAAAAATGGCTGATTTGCATGTTTTTTTCAGCAAAATCTCCCGATTTTACCTTATTTTTTTTCAAGGGGCGGGGGACCTCTGCCTTCTTGCCCAATTGACTACGCCACTGCCTTTGCTTCCCAAAATTGAAACTCTTTAAGCTTCAAAGATGACAGCAAACCACAGCTTTACTTTAACTGGCAGCAAGCTATCTAAAGTAGGCTATTACAGTAGAATCGTGTATCGTGCGTTTTTCTCCCATCGTCAGTCATGTAACCAGATATTTCATCCTCCACGATGACATTGGACGTCGCTTGCATAATGCAAACATTTATCCATTTCCACCAGCTTCCACCAGCAGCACTTCAGTATAGCTAAATGAAAGTAACATTAGGGATCGCTGTCTTTAGGTCACTTATTCTATTCAGTAGCTAAATGAAAGTAACATTAGGGAACGCTGCCAGCCCTGTCTTTAACTCACTTACTCTATCGTATTCTAAATGGAAAGTAACATAAAGGGATCGCTGCCAGCCCGTATTTAGATCACGGGCTCTATTCAGTAGCTAATGAAAGTAACACCAGGGAGCGCTGCCAACCCTTTCTTAGATCATGACTCTATCGCTAAATTGACGTAACCTTAGGGATAGCTGCCAGCCTGTATTTAGAATCACTTGCTTATTCAAGAGCTAAATGAAAGTAACATCAGGGAGGGCTGCCAGCCCTTTCTTTAGATCATTTAATTATTCAGTAGCTAAATGAAAGTAAATTAGTGATCGTGCCAGTCATGTCCTTTAGGTCACTACTCTATTCAGAAGCTAATGAACGTATCATTAGGGATCGCTACCAGCCTGTCTTTAGATCACTGCTCAATTCAGTAGCTAAAGAAGTATATTAGGGATGCTGCCAGCCTGTTTTAGTCACTTACTTCTATTCAGTAGTAAATGAAACTAACATTAGGGATCGCTACCAGCTGTCTTTGGGTCACTTACTTTATTCAGTAGCTAAATGAGAGTGACATTAGGGATCGCTACAGCCCTGTCTGTAGGTCAATGGTTTCAGTAGCTAAATGAAAGTAACATTAGGGATCGCTGACAGCCCTGTCTTTAGATCACTTACTCTATCCGTAGCTAAAAGAAAGTAACATTAGGGATCGCTGACAACCTGTCATTAGGTCACTACTTTTTTCAGTAGCTAAATGAAAGTAACAATTAGGATCGCTCCCCAGCCCGTCTTTAGGTACTTAATCTTATTCGTAGCTAACTGAAAGTAACCATTAGGGTCGCTCCAGCCCCTGTCTTAGTTCACTTACTTTTTTCAGTAGCTAAATGACAGAACACAGGATCGCTACCAGCCATGTCTTTAGTCTACTTACTTTTTTTTGTTGCTAAAGGAAAGTAACATTAGGGATGGCTGCCCAGCCCTGTCTTTAGGTCACTTACTTATTCATGAGCTAAGGAAAGGAACATTAGGGATCGCTGCCAGCCCTGTCTTTAGGTCACTTATTCTATTCAAATGTAGTAGCATTAGGGATTGCCACAGCCCTGACTTTAGGTCACTTACTTTATTCAGTAGCTAAATGAAAGTAACATTAGCGATCGCTACCAGACTGTCTTTCGAATGCACTTCGCTCAGTCAGTAGCGAAAGGCAAGTAACACCTTTAGGGATCGCTGCAGCCCTGTCTTTGGTCCTTATTTATTCGTAGCTAAACTGAAAGAACATTGCGGGATCCGCTACCAGCCTTGTCTTTGGGTCACTTACTCTAGTCGTAGCTAAATGAAATGAGTAGGGATTCGCTACAAGCCCGTCTTTAGGTCCTTTTTCAGTAGCTAAATGAGTGTAACATTAGGGATCGCTGACAGCCCTGTCTTTAGATCACTTGCTTATTCAGTAGCTAATGAAAGTATTAGGAATCGTGACAACCATGTCTAGATCACGTACTCTATTCAGTCGCTAATGCAAGTCCATGAGGGATCGCTGGACAACTGTCTTTAGGTCACTTCTTTTTCAGTAGCTAATGAAATAACTAAGGGATCACTGCCAGCCCTGTTTTAGCCTCACCTGCTCTCTAGTAGCTAAATGAACGTAACACAGGAGCCGCTGCCCACCCTTCTTTAGATCATTACTCTATCGCTAAATGAAAGGAACATTAGGGATCGCTGCCAACCCTGTTCAATCACGGCTCTATTCAGGATGCTAAATGAAAGTAAATCAGGGAGGGCGCCAGCCTTTTTAGATCACTTACTTATTCAGTAGCTAACTCGCAAGTACATTGAGGGATCGCTTTGACAGCCCGTCTTCTAGGTACTACTTCTATTCAGAAGCTAAATGGGGAAAAAAAAACAAAAAAAAAAGTAACATTAGCCCGGAATTCGCTACCCAGCAGTCATCCCCCAGATCACTTACTATCATTCAGCCCAGAGCTGTGACCAAAATGACAGCCACAGAATTAGGCCGATCACTGCAGCCTGTCGTTAGGCCCACTTATTCTATTCAGTAGCTAAATGAAAGTAACATAGGGACGATACCAGCCCTGTCTTTGGGTCACTTACCTCTATTCAGTAGCTAAATGGAAGTAAAAATTCGGGACGATGCCAGCCCTGTTTTAGGTCACTTATTCATTCAGTAGCTAAATGAAAGTACATTAGTGGATCGCTACCAGCCGTTCTTTTCTATACTTTGTTCAGTGCTAAATAAAGTAACAATCAGGAGTGGCTTGCCAGCCCTGTCTAGTTCACTTACTTTTTTCAGTAGCTAAATGAGTGTAACATTAGGGATCGCTGACAGCCCTGTCTTGAGGTCACTATATTCTATTCAGTAGCTAAAATGAGAAGTACCATTGGGACGCTACCAGCCTGTCTTGGGTCACTTACTTTTTTCAGTAGCTAAATGAAAGGACCTAGGGATCGCTACCAGCCCTGTCTTTAGGTCACTTTTTTCAGTAGCTAAATGAAATTAACCATTAGGGATCGCTGACAACCCTGTCTTTAGATAACTTACTTTATTCAGTAGCTAAATGAAAGTAACATAAGGGATCACTGCCAGCCCGTCTTTGGTCATTCTCTATTCAATAGCTAAATGAAAGTAACATTAGGGATCGCTACGCCCTGTCTTTAGGTCACTTACTTTTAGTAGCTAAATGAACAGAACACTAGGATCGCTACCAGCCTGTCTTTTCGGTCACTTACTTTTTTCAGTTGCTAAATGGAAAGAACATTAGGGATGGCTGCCAGCCGTCTTAGGTCACTACTCTATTCATTAGCTAAATGAAAGTACCATTAGGGATCGGACTGCCGCCCTGTCTTTAGGTCAATCCTCTATTCAAATGAAAGTAGCATGGGATTGCCACCAGCCCTGATTAGGTCACTTACTCGGATTCAGTAGCTAAATGGAAGTAACATTAGGGATCGCTACAGCCCTGTCTTTTACACTTACTTTTTCAGGAGCTAAATGAAAGTACCATTAGGGCTTCGCTGACAACCTGCTTTAGTTCACTTACTTTTTTCAGTAGCTAAATGAAAGTAACTAGGATTACTGCCTAGCCGTCTGTCTTTTAGGTCATTTACTCTATTCAGTAGCTAACTGAAAGTAACATTAGGGATCGCTGCCAGCCCTGTCTTAGGTCACTTACTCTATTCAAATGAAAGTAGCATTAGGGATTGCCACCAGCCTGATTTAGATCACTTACTCTACATTAGCTAAATGAAAGTAACATAAGGGAGCACTGCCAGCCCTGCTTTAGATTAACTTGCTCTATTCAGAGCCTAAATGAAAGTAACATTAGGGATCGCTGACAGCCCTGTCTTTAGATCACTACTTTTTTCAGTAGCGAAATGAAAGTAACATAAGGATCACTGCAAGCCCTGTCTTTAGATCACTTACTTTATTCAGTAGCTAAATGAAAGTAACATTAGGGATCGCTGACAACCCTGTCTTTAGGTCACGTAGCTTTTTCAGTAGATAAATGAAAGTAACATAAGGGATCACTGCCAGCCCTGTTCTCTTAGGTCATTACTCTATTCAGTAGCTAAAAAAAAAATGAAAAGTAAATTAGGGATCGTGCAGGCCCTGGTATTTAGGTCATTATAATTCAAAGAAAGGAAGCATTAGGGATTGCCACCAGCCCTGACTTTAGGAGCACTTACTTTATTCAGTAGCTAAATGAAAGTAAAAACATAAGGGAATCACTGCCAGCCCTGTCTTTAGATCACTTGCCTAATTCCGTAGCTAAATGAAAGTAACATTAGGGATCGCTGACAAACCCTGTCTTTAGGTCACTTACTTTTTTCGTAGCTAAATGAACAGTAACATAAGAGTCCTTGCCCAGCCCGTGCTTAGGTCATTGACTCGATTTTTCACGTAGCTAAATGAATAGTAACATTAGGGATCGCTGCCAGCCCTGTCTTTAGGTCACTACTCTATTCAAATGAAAGTAGCATTAGGGATTGCCACCAGCCCTTACTTTGTTCACTTACTTTATTCAGTAGCTAAATGAAAGTAACATACGTGATCACACTGCCAGCACGTCTTTAGATCACTTGCTCTATTCAGTATCTAATGAAAGTAAATTAGGGATCGCTGACAACCCTGTCCATTTATGGTACACTTACTTTTTTTCAGTAGCTAAATGAAGTCCATAATATTCACTGTGCCAGCCTGTCTTTATGTCATTACTCTATTCGTAGCGTAAATGAAACGTAACATTAGGGATCCGCTGGCTTCCAGCCCTGGTCTTTAGGGAGGTTCCCTTACCTCCTTTCAATGAAAGTAGCAGGAGGGATGCCACCAGAGCCCCCCTGACTTTTTAGGTCACTTTTTACTCTATTCCAGTAGCTAAATGACAGTAACCATTAGGGATGGCTGCCAGCCTGTCCTTTAGTCACTCTATTCAGGATAATAAATGAAATAATTTATGGAACGCTTGCCAGTTCTGTCTTTAGGTCACTTAACTCTAATCAAGTTATTATTTTCGTAATTTATTTATGATTGTGTTTGTTTACATTATCTAAAATCAAATAAGTTAATAGTATTTGTGACAATTTTTTACGCTTATATGACATTTTTTGAGTACTATAAAAATAATTGAATTTAGTATTTACGATAATTTATTTATCGCATACTAATTACTTAGCTCCATTGATTTCCATGTTTTTTGAGTGGAGTATATTCCCCATTTAGAAAATGAACGCCGTCAGTTAAGTGTGGTACGTCAAAACATAGATAACACTTGATACCACTTCTTTTTTCCTCTTTTTTCAGAGTGCCCCAACGCAGACTGTCATTGTGAGAACTCCTCAAGGATCACAACCTAATAATTACATGGTTTTTGCTATTTTCCACCCTTTGCTGCTGTTTCCCCTTCGGGATATGCGGAAATTATAAAGCTTGTGAAGTAAGAACACTTTCCTATAATGTCGTGTCATGCCCGCACGTGGGACTAAAACCTTTAGAGGGCGCTTTATAACTCAACCACCTTTGTGTTGTCGGTTCCGTCTCGGTTTTTGCTGGTTCGGTACAGGTTTCCCATATGTTCCAAAAAATAAAACACGAGTTACTCCCATATATACTTCAAGTCGCACGATCGATTGCAGTGCGCAATTACCGATTTTGACCGAAGATCAAGTTTTACGCATGCTCAAGCGCAGAAAATCGCTCGCTGCGACTGCTAGTATATCACGGTCTTTTAGACCGCCCCATGAACCGCAAGCAACCGACGGTTTGAGTTTTGAAGTCACTCCTTATTAAAATTCAGCCGAGTCAGTACAAATGAAGAAGCGTCACACAAAAACCTTTAGGGACGTACCATTAGACATCAAGGCCAGATTGGTGGGACTTAAGAGGGATGTTCTCAACCTTTACACCGCATTTCAGAGTATGTTGGAAAAAAATCAAATCATGAAGGACTACAGCCAGTTTCAAGGTCTAAACTTAGACTCGCTTTCACAGTACCAGCCTATGTGTGTGACTTTATTTTTGAGCTGCGAAGCAAGCTCCAATAAATCGCCCTCTTCCTCTGTCCGTGCGTTCGTTCGTTCGTTCGCTCGACTCGGACTTCTTTCCATGAAGCCTTCTTTGTCGTTCTGGATTTACTCGTCTTCTGCAATAAAAAATACACACACAGGGTTATTTTGATGATATTTATATAGATTAATTTTCCAAATTGTATCAATAAAGCAGTCACAATCACAACTGATATTGATACCGCAGAATTTGTTTATTGTGAATTTGATACGAGTCCCTCTTTTTTGGAACGAGCATACGAGCATGGGTACCCGACCAAAACCCAAGAACCACCCCCCCCCCACACACACACACACATTCTCGATCTTCATCAGTTTGTATTAGATTAGACCAGTTAAGGAATCGTTTGTTCATGTATTCGTGAATGCAGATTTAACATTCATTACGCAGTTTTAACACTTAAGTGTATAGGTCCAAGTGGCCTGGACCCAACATTTTGTTTTTCGCGCGCCATGTTTTAACGCTGTATTGTTTTTGCATTAAATTTTATGTAATTGCCTAATTATGAGTTGCGCATATTTGGTTGAAAAAAATCAAATCGACCAAGACGTTTTTATGCTAATTAGCATAAATAAACATTTTGGTGGCGCCATTCAAACTTGTTTTGCCCCTTAAATCGTACTTGAGTAACTTGTTTTCAATTTTATTGCAGCAATGTAAATGTATTATTTTTTCCTATTATGAACTAAATTTGTGGAAAAAATTCCTTTTGGAAAATGGGTTTCCATTTTTCGGCGGTGAATTTTCTGCGAAACCCCAAAAACGGTGGACCGCCATTTTGAATCGGTACAAGCGATTTTCATTTTTTTTTCTTATATCGTCGTTTTGATGTACCCCACCAATAACCAGAGTTTTGGTACAAAATCCAATAATAAAGTGGTTTTCAGAGAGGCCCCCCTTATTACGGGAGTGCGCAAGACATTACGGTAACGCTATGGGTGTCCTTCCGTCACAATGCTCATTAATATTCAAGATTCATTAACAAAAAGTGTTTTGTTGAAAAAAGTAGATGAAATTGTGTAAACTAGCATTCATTGAATTATGAAGTATATTTGACATTGTAATAAAATCCTTTGTTTTGCACTGGTTTGAAAGTCCAAAAACAGAGTCAAAATGTCGAATATTTATTAATCTTTCCCTGGAGATAGCCAGGGGCCCGTTCCCCAAACTCGTGCGTAACCCTACGTGTATACTAACTCATGCGTATGTCCTACATAACAAACCTTTTCATACCGGTTACACAGTGCTTTGGATAAATTCGTCCACTCAGACATGACATAGTATGCACGTAGACTTACGACTGAGTTTCGGGAACGGACCCAGGGGACACAGGTTTTGAAAAACCATGTGAACTTGGTCGGATTCGAACCGGCGACTTCCGTATTACTAGCACGACGCTCTAACCAACTGAGCTATCAAGTCTGGGGTTGTAGAGGAGCGATAGATATCATATATAGGGATTAGGTCCGAAAGGTGTCCATCGCTTTCTTAGCGGATAGCACCAGAACGGTATATTTACATATACAATTTATTTATTTATTTATTTGAAATTTTACCTACTTAGTTCTCCAGGTAGACAAGGATGAATATTTATTAATTTTTTTCGGACCTAATACCTATAATAGTTGATATCTAGCGCTCCTCTACCAACCTTGACCTTGGTTTAGAGCGCCATGTTAGTAATACGGAGGTTGCCGGCTCGAATCCGGCCAAGTGCACATTATTTTGTTTTTCAACACTTGTGTGCGCTGGCTATCTCCAGGCTATTCATCTTTGTCAGCCTGGAGAACTAAGTTGTTAAAATTTTCCTTTTTTTTTTTTACTCCGCGCAATATTGTCTCATTTCAGGTCGATAGTAGGTGGCGAGCCAATGACATAGAGGGCGCCCATGCAGCTTCTCGCGCAGCAAAGAAGTGGTCAGTCGCCGGCTTGATAAAGGGTTATCGTAGGGAGCTCATAGTAGTAATTATCGTCATCGTCTATTATGTCGTGGCTGTGACTTTAGTCACAGAAGAAGCCTTCAATGACGGTGAATTAACCTTTGAAATTGATTTGATAGTGAAGGAAAGTATAACTAAAGTTGGAAGCAGTAGAGGAATTTTATTTAGTTTGGTAGTGGGAATTTATGGTAAATTTAGTCAAAGTTGTTTGTGACCAGTCAACTCCATGGGAAGGTAATCACTATGAGCTAGTACAAATCTCAATTCCCTTGCACAGTTCAGTAGTAGCTTCATTCACCAATGTATTTAGAAAATACAACCCCTGGTTTTTGGGTATGATCTATGATACCCAGATCACAAGCGCCCTCAGTTCATGTCAATGTAAGTACAAGTACTACCCACTGAATTGTGGTTTCCTGGTGGATGAGCATATTGTAATTCAAGTAATGATTTCTTGTCTTTCCTTTTTCTAGTCAAGTCAGATACCAGGGGATATTTGTACTTATTGATTGTCCCCGCGAACGAGTTCGGAACGGGACTAAAATGAGCAGGAGCGTCCGTTCGCCGTCACCGTTCGTTCGTTGTTCGTCGTCCGTCTGTGATAAAAATGTTAACCCATGGTTGTATACGATTTATCTGAGTTCCGTAAGGGCAACAATGTGAGGCAACTTGGTTGGAATGAAGTGGGTTGATGAGTTCTTGACCTGATTAGATTTTGGGCATAAAATATGCTAATTAAGTATCTAATTTGCACAGTGGCGTAACCAGCAGGGGGGGGGGGCGCAAGCCCCCCAAACAGAACCTTTGCCCCCCATTCAGCCCCCCAAACATGAACTGACTTTTTGTACGGGGTCTATGGGAAAGGACCCAACTTGCCCCCTCCCAAAAAAGCCTTGGCACCCCTTCAGCCCCCCCCCCATTGCAAAGGTCTGGTTACGCCACTGAATTTGGCATAATTTTATGAAAATTGTCTTCAAGGCCTGGTGTAAAGTTTTCTGGGTTTGTAAGGGCGTTACAATGAGTTACTTGGTAGAAGGAAGCGGGCTAAAGAGTTCTCGACCTGATTAGATTTTGGGCGTATTTTGGGCAAATTGAGTATGCAAATGAGCTAATTAATATGCAAAAATCAGCGTAATTGCTATATTTTTGACACTGTACCATTGGGTTTACTCAATTCATGCACTGCATAAAAGCTTATCATGGGGCACATCTTTTTTTGCAATATGTGATATATGCGGCTTAGGTATGCAAATGAGCTAATTAAAAATAAATTAAATTATGCAGTAAGTACTGTATCTCTGAAACGGTACATCGGATAGGCAAAATCCTTCCGCTACATGAGGACTACTATGCCATAGGGGAGGGGGTGGGAGTTGGGGGAGGGGGTTAGGGTTGGCAGGGTGTTGGGGAGGGGGTTGGGGTTTTGTAATGTAACAGGGTTTTGGCGACGGGGTGGGGGTTGTGTTTGTGTTGCAGTGTGTTGGAGGGGCTGGGGTGCTGCATGATGTTTAGGAGGGATGTTGCGGGGTGCTGGGCAGGGGGTGAAAGTGTTGGAGAGGGGGTTGGTGGACGTGTGGGGAGGGGTGAGGGAGTGGTGGGAGGGGTGAGGGGTGGTTGGGAGGGGAGCGGGGTGTGGGGCGGGGTTCTGTGGGGGGAGGGAGTGGAGTGTGGGCGGGGGTGGTGGTGTTGGGAGGGGAGGCGTGTTTGGGGTAGTGGGTGGGGGTTGGGGTGTTGAGGGGTATTAAGGATGTGGGTGGGGGTGGGTGTTGCGGGGTGTTGGGGAGGGGTGGGTGTTGCGGGGTGTTGGGGAGGGGTGGGTGTTGCGGGGTGTTGGGGAGGGGGTGGGGTGTTGGGGAGGGGGTGGGGTGTTGTAGTGATTGTCACATGTTAGTGATCGTGACATTCGGCGGGGACATATTTTACGCATCGCGTAAATACGGATTTCGCCCTTGTTTTTATTTTTTTTACTTGATACTGTGAGCCAATTTGTTCAGGTATCTTAACCGTTTATACTACAATATTCTCTAAAAAAAAAGATTGACTTTCAAATTAAAAGATTTAGGTTAGGGAATAATCTTCAAAGATTTCCCCCAGCCCTCTCATTTAGCTTAAAAGGTCAGTCTTTTCCTTTTAGAGAGTACAAATGATAATTTATAATTACAAATCAGATTTCCATTTTGTAAAATTTATTTTAAATAAAGTTCTACGCATGTTGAGAACAATTAAAATGTTTAAAAAGGGTCATTCTGTATAAAAAATAATTTGCATTTTATAGGTCATTATATTATGCATTATACAATGTTTTAGATTTAAAAGGGACATACATAGACTTGTTGGGAAGCCCGCCCTCAGTTTTTACAATTAAAAGTGGAGGATTTTGCATTGACGACAGCCGAAAGTATTTGACAGATATTTTTAATTATGGAAAATAGGCGCGGTTGTAGGTGTAGTTGTATTTCGGCGGATGCCGACAATTACTTAACACAAATAGCCAGTGGAGAATTATTTAAAATACAAAATACTTATAAAAATGAAAAATAATGTAGCATGTTAAATTGTAATTTTCAAGATAGAGATTTGTTTGTGGTCGTCTGTTGTACTAGGCGCAAAAAGAAGAGCTTATGATCACTACCATAGCTTGAATGTCACTTTAAGAGTCAAACTTCAGCGGACTATTTAAATGAATTAAATTATGTACACATTGTCAAAGCTTATGTGCAAAGGTATCTTGGAGGAAGATTCAAACACGATCACTACATTTGTAACAATTGTAGCAGTCAGGGTTCAAAATAGGGTTTGCAGTTTAGGACTTAAGGGTACTGTCAATTTTCACAAATATTGAATTTGCTCGTAAATGACGATTAAACCTTAAAGAAGACCTATATTTTGTGTTCCACAAAAAATGTAAAACGATAACACATAATGGGAGCTTAATATGAGGCATAGGACATCAGGGATTTTCGGGTGAACATTGTAAAACTTGAACGATGGTTGAGGTATGTGGCCCTTTTCTGTCATGAATAGATACTAACAGTCAAACGGAGGTGATAACACCTGAAATCTTTCAACTGCATGAACAAAAACATTAAAAAAAAAAAAAAAAAAAAAAAATCTGAATTGTGTTTAGGCATGATTGTGAACATTCATTCCAGGCTCCATTTTCGTTGAGTTTACCATACCACATTGATCACTGCATTTGAAATAATTGAGGTTTCTATTAATTTTTGTAAATAATGGAGTAACGTCGTTTATATAGGGATAAGCTTCCTGGGTAAAATACTATTGTTTAAATTTTAGTGAAGAAGTAAGAGGTTCTCCCCGTTCTGAACAGAAAGATGGTTAAATCGGAAACGTTTAGGGCCTAAGGCGATTGTTCATTTTTGTGGTCGTCTGCAAGAAGTGTTTTGGCAAATAGGGATTTACTCTGGGCGTAGTCGTCTGTATCTGTGTGTGTATCTGTGTGGTGGTGGTGTGGTAAAATGGGAACCCTTAATATATTGCATGACGTAGGAGTTCCGTACAGGGTCTACGGTGATGTAACTTGGTCGGAACAGGAAGGGGTGGGGTGGGTGACATTTGTTGGTGACCTCATGTACCTTGGTGACTAAGTGACCTTTGGCCGGTCAAAATGAAAACCCTTATATAATGCATGCTGTATGAGTTCCATAAGGGCTATGATGATGTAACTTGGTGGAAAGGAGTGGGTGGGGTGGGTGACATGTTGGTGACCTCATGTGACCTTCGTGACCTCATGTGACCTCTGGCCACATTCAAAAACCGCAACGGCAGACGACACTCGCGGTCCGGGGACCGCGATGTATTTTTCATTATTATTATCATTATTAGGCTTGACTTTGTCTTCAGTTGTATATACGAGTTTTAACAATTTCTACTGTGAAAGTGTTTTTACTTTTCCTTTTCAAAATTGTTTTTAATGATAAAAATCTCGGAAAAGAATTTAAATGAGGGAATGAAAACGGTGTGCCGATAGGTGATGAAATACTCAGGGTCAACTTTTTCTACCCTTAAACGGAGTAGGTTATTGTATGAAACGTGTGTTAAAGGCTGACTCAGACATTTCTCCGGAGGGCGCCCTCAATTTTCAAACAAATCGTGTTTTTGCATATACATAATGCTTGTCCATATACTAATCACTGTGTGACATAGATAAGATCAAATCGAAGTCCTTCCTATAGAAAATCATAACTTTGTCATCAAATTCCGGATTTTTTGTTATACACAGTATCCTATGGCACTGTTTTACTATTTTTACATAAATGTTTACTGTATGAAAACGAAAAATCCGATTCATCTCAAACTTGGTAATTAAGCATTTAGGTGACTATCTTTCGTTCTAGTTGGCTATTTCTAATTAATACACAAAAATATATTTCAAAATTCATTGCTGAATCAGCCTTTAACACTACTTTCTCCTGTGCTATTGCTGCTACTGTTGTGCTTAGGCCTTTGAAATAAAATAAAATGTTTATGGTGACACACTGTGGATAATGACTTTAAACCACTGATTTTTAGTTAATGCTCATACAAATCATATCTTGATGTGGTGATTGACAGTACCTTTATAATAGTACTTTAATATTTTGTAATTATCCTTTTTGGAGTGTACGTGGTGACTTGTTGATAAATGGTATTGTTTAAAGTGATGTGGTTAGTTATTTTTGTTAATTCTCTATACGTCAATTTTACTATTTTTAATACCTTACATTTTGTCATTATGTATATCACAATTACTGCGTTTATCAATCAAGATATATAGTTCAAAATGCCATGGATGTACTAATTGTTGTGATTTTCATTTATAAAGTTGGTGGTTAAATAAGAATAATCTGAAAGAAAAGCCTAAACAAAGTATATTTGTAACACGGTTGATATGTTATTTTTTCTACATTAATTTATCCAACGCCATTATAATTTAGGGTTGGGATTTATAACGTTTTATATGAAATGCAATATAGGCCTAGATGTGCATGTAATTACACCCCTCATTTAAAGTGATATTAAAGTAGTATTTCAACCGGCGAAGAATAACCTTTTTAGCTTTTCTTTTCAAGATTCCATTTCTCGTTGCGGTTTGGTGGATGCATTATATTGGTATATGCGGCCGGTCTAAAAAAATGTCAAGAGAAAGCGCTTTTGACAATTAGAAAATACTGTTGTGACATGATGCTCATATCATCGTTAAAGGCACAGTCTTAGCTTTCGTTTCTGTTTCAATGAGGCTGTTTTTAATCTCGAGATATGTTTAGTTAACAAAGGTAGGGTCATCGGATAAAATGATCTTACAGAAAAATAGGGCGCGTGTGTGTGTGTGTTCTCAAGAGGTACATTGTGGGAGTTAAATAATAGGTACATAGCTACATTGTGGGCGTTTCGTTTTGTCATTATGGAGTACGCCCACACTGAATCTCTGCCAAATGCCTGTTTTTTGGCCTCGGGGGTGGGGGGGATGGGGGGTAGGTATAGGTATAAGGCTAGGGTGCCCACAGCGTTACACATGGAGTTGGTAATTGCTGTGAGGGTGAAAAAACTCACACCAAAATAATCACCACAGTGTAGGAATATACCCTACCTACAAATACCCCCACAATATGTAGTACCGATTTATACACAAAAAACACACAACTTTGTGGGGGTATTCCCACAAGGTACATCTTGTCGGTGTGTGTGTGTGTGGTGGGGTGTGTGTGGGTCGTTGTGTGTGTAGATAGAGAGAGGTGTATACAGTATATTAAGTATTAGTCTATTACTAATGCGAAGAAGAAAAACAATCACAATAGTAATACTGGGGGGGGGTGACAATAAGAAATAATGACACATTACCAACGGTGATGGCACATTAAGTTATTGAGGATTTAGTTGTATGTTGTATGAGCGTTCATTGGGATATACATACGTTTGAAAATAATATATTTTTACAGCTTAAATAAAGATTGGATATGGTCTACTACAACTGTGTCAAAACATTTATAAAAAAAATGATGAATAATTTCGGTTTTATGGTTGTTGTTGTATTAGTAATATGGTTTTGTTTTGTCATCATCAAAGGCATAAAAAGTGATCAAATTCCAATGAAAATTCAGTCTGATGGTCAAGTATTTGCTTTTACAATCCATTAAAAACAATGTTGTGTATTTGCAACGTTTCCCTTGTTTTGGTTACTATCTTAAACTTGGTTAAGAAGAGGGGATAATGCGCATTTAGTGTACATGTACAAGGCTAAACTGTTTGTGCCTTTGAAAACTAAAATTATTCCGATTCATCTGCGTAAACTTGGTACTTCACAAGCATTTATGTGAAGCATCTCTTTCTTGGTCCGTAGTTGTCGGGCATAATTCTAATTAATACACAAATATATTTTCAAAATCATTGCTGGAACAGCCTTTGAAGCATCTACTTTCTCCTCTGTGCTGCCTGCTGCTACTGTTGTCTTAGGCCTTTGAAATAAAATACAAATTGTTTATGGTGAGCACACTCGTGTGCAATCATGACTTTAACCCACTGATATTTACTACGTAAAACGGTATTTGGTGCCGTCATACAAGCTCATTCTTTGATTTTGTGGGTGATTGCCCGATACCTTTATAATATTAACTTTATAATATTTTGTAATTTGATCCCTTGTCTTGGAGTGTACGTGGTTCGTTGGTTTTGATAAATGTCATTGTTTTTAATGTGATGTTGGTATATTACTTTTTGTTTTAATGTCTCTATACGTCAATTTTACTATGCTTTACTACCTTCATGTTTTGTCATATGGGTATCACAATACTGCAAGTTTGATCACCTCAAGGATATATAAGTTCAAAAATGGCATGATTTTTATGTTGTGATTTACATTTAAATTGGGTGGTAATAAGACTAATCCTGAAAAGAACGCTAAACCATATTATGTTGTAACACGGCTGAATTATTCTTTTTCACGTTAATTCTAGACAACGCCATTATAATTTTTAGGGTTGGATTATTCCGTTTTATATGAAATTGCAATATAGGCCTAGATTGTGCAATTTACACCCTCATTTAATAAAGTGTATATTATAGTATTATTTCACATCCGGCGAAGAATAACCTTTTTTAGCGCCTTTTCTTTTCAAGATTCCTTTTTCTCGTTGGGCGGTTGGGATGCACATTTTTGGTATATGCGGCCTGTACCTACCAAAAGTACATTAGTAACGTAGAAAAGTCTGCCCTCTTTGGACAATTTAGAAAATACCCAGGGAAAAGTGATTCTGTACTAGTACAGACTGCGCATATCATCGTCTAAAGGCATACATCTAGCGTTTTCGTTTCTGTTCAATTAGCTAGTTTTATCTCGAGATATGTTAGTTATACAAAGGTAGGGTCATCGGATAAAAATGCTCTTACAGAAAAATAGGGCGTGTGTGTGTGTTCTTACAAGAGGACATTGTGTGGAGAAATATCAGGCTAGCAAAGCTTACATGTGGGCGTTTTTTGTCTTTATGGTGAGTACCCCCACTACTGAATCTCTGCCAAATGCTGTTTTTGGCCTCTGGGGGGGGGGGGGGGGATGGGGGGGGGTAGGTAAATAGTTCCTACAGCTAAATGGTGCCACGCGTTACACATGGAGTTTTAATGCGTACTATTGTCCTGTTAGGGGAAAACCTCCCACCAAAATAATCCCACAGTGTTATTGAATATCCTACAAATACCCACCTACAAATGCCTTATGGACCGATTTATACACAAAACACACAACTTTGTGGGGATTCCCACAATGTACCTCTTGTCGGTGTGTGGTGTGTGTGTGTGTGTGTGTGTGGTGGGTGTGTGTGTTGTTAATAAGTCAGAGTGTGTTATACAGTAATTAAGTCTTTCGTACTATGACAATGCGAAGAATAGAAAAAAAAAAACTCAAATCGTATCACTGGGGGGGTGACATCATATAAAATATTGACACCATTACCTAAGGTGAGGCACATTTTAGTTATTGAGGATTGTAGTTGGTATGGTGTATGAGGGTTCCATGGATATACATACGTTTGAAAATAAGATATTTTACCGCTTAAAATAAGTCGGATTATGGTCTTACCTACCACTGTGTCAAACATTTAGACAAACAAATGAGTAATTTAATTTCTGTTTATTGTTTTTGTTGTTATTATACTATTAATACAGGGTGAGTAAAATTAAAATTAAAAAAAATAAAAAGTTTATCAAATTCCATGAAATATCATTGGAATGTCAAGTATTTTGCTTTTGTACAATTCATTAAGGTTGTGTATTTTCCGCAACGTCCCTTGTTTGTTGTTTACTTAGTTACTTGGTTAGAGTGGTATTAATGCCGCATTATTTGTACATGTTTACAAGTTTAACCATGTCTTGTGCTTGAACCCAAAATTTTAAGTTTTTGTAAATATCCTTATACGTCTGAATATTAAGTTATCTTACGTGCGAAGTAGAATTACCATTTTTCAAACAATGTCATACACACAGAAAAACCTCTTTAAACAATCTCGGTTGTTTAATGCCCTCCTTAACGACCTGTGTAAAAAGTTGTATTTGTACCCGCGTTGTTATCCCCTGGCTTGAAATCAGAGGGGGATTATTCTATCAGTCGAGGCGTCGGCGGCGTCGGTGGCGTCTTGCGTCGGCGGCGATCGGATCTGGGCGGTCCAACCCAATCTTGTCGAATCGCATAATAACATGACAACCCATAGGCTTATGGCGGTGGATGGAACTTGGTGGGGGGACCTTCGGCACTGTTGTAGAGGTGGTTTAATACCCCGTTCCTACCTTAGACACAAGGTAAGGGACGGGAGTTACGCGAGCTACATCAGCAGAAGAGACGTGTACGTGCGTCACGTCAGGGTAATAGACGGAACGTCAGAGTGGTAGTCTACCCGTGTATTGTCGACATATAGTATGAGTTACTTTTGGTCGGAAGTTTCACCAACCACAATCGTGGGAATGCAATAGGCAGCCAGTGGAAGTAAGCGACCCATAAGGGTGTGTACAATGGTGATGTGTACCACCCAGTTGATAGCTATTAGTGTGTGCGTAGACTCGGACGCCATGCCCTCATCTGCTGTTAGATGATGGGCGTTGCATAATGCTAATTAGGTACCTAAATTGCATAATTATGAGTTAATTGGGGGGGGGGGGGGGGTATTTTTACCCAAAAAGCTGGTGAACAAACGATCTCGAAGATAAATCGTTCCCGATTTTTGTGAAACTTGGTGGAGGGGGGGGAATCATGTACTCTTCCTTGATTTAGTTGTGCGCATGATATGGCTAATTAAATACTAATTTGCATATTTATGGTCTAAATTTGGGGTATTTTACCCAAAAAAATTGCTGATTGAACTCAAAAATTTCTAAACACTAATACATGGAGATCCAATGATCTGACGTACAGGTGTATGATGTCATATGATAACGGTGGTGAGATGCTCGCGGATTCTAGATTTGGTGGTCAACATCCTTGTCCTCTCGGGCTGATTAGGTTTAAGGGGGGTTGTCCGGTTAAGGGTGGAGTAACTCTAAAGTTAAATGTGTCTTGAATTATTTTTAAGTGGGGGTTGTGCTGTGTTTCTCAATGGGTTGTCCAGCTTTTCAAGTGGGGTGTGATGCGTTGCTTGTGTTCATGCTAGCATAAGGGGATTGTGTTTGTGTGGGTGGGTGTTTAAGGTGTCGGTTTGCGTCCTGGTTATAATCGATACATGGGGACGGTACGTGTATAGCACCTCAGAAAGGTCTGATGATGGATTCGGATAGAAGTGGTCTGCCGTAAGGAGTAGCGGCTTGACTCGTAATCTGCGGAGGTGTTAGTTCAGCTAGGGAAGATGAGAGTACGAATGGTGTCCCAGTGGTAGGTTTACTCAATGGGTTGAGGCGAAATACGCGATTGATGAGAAAAATTCGGCACAAGGTTAGAGGAGTGTGGAGAAAGTATGTTTTAGCAGTAGGTCGTACAAAGGGTAGCTTGTTTAGGGTTTAAGGTGTGATCGGCGCCACGTCGAAAGTGTTTCTAGTGCGGCGGAGACGGGGGTTGGAACTCATGTTTACAAGGTACAGTAGTTCCGGATTATTGATAGATGGTGGGAGCGATGGTCCCGCTCGGATGTCTGGGGTGTGTTTGGTTAAGGGTGGAGCATCATATTTTAGAGGCGCTGAAGGTGGGGGTGGTCTGGTGTTTACAAAGAAGTGGTGGGTGTCCTGGTATTAAGGTGGGGAGGTTTGATACAGTGAGCGTACAGGGGGGGAGTATGCTGTGTTTGGGGGTTGTAAGAAGGGGGTGGGAGTACCTTGGAGTTTACGAGGGGGGTGTTTCGCTCTTTTCAAGTGGTGCGGACGTGTGTTGTCTGGGGGCCGTTCGGCAGGGGAGGCAGTTGGAATGTGGTTTTAAGGTGGGTTGCACAAGTTTCAGGGGGTGTCCAGGTTTAAGGGGGGTTGTCCATTTAAAGGGCTTGTCCGGGTTTTAAGGGGGTTGTCCAGCATTAAGGGGGGGGTGGCTTCCGAAACTCTGGGTTTAAAGGGGGCTTGTCCCGGGTTTAATGGGGGGTTGGCTGGGCTTAAGGGGGTTTTCTTGGGGTTTAAGTGGTTGTCCGGGTTTAAAGGGTTTGTCCCGGGTTTAAGGGGTGGTTCTGGGCGTAATGGGGGGGCTTGTCTATGTGGTTTTAAGGCTGGGTTTCACGAGTTTAAGGGGGTGTTGCCCAGGTTTTTAAGGGTGTTCTTGGTTGGTTTAAGGGGATTTGGGGTTGAAGGGGGGTATTTGCAGCTGATTATTTTAAACTTTGTAAACCGCTTCCCGCCAGGGGGTGATTTAGCGGTTCAAGCACCGCGACGTGTATTTTTTAAAATATATTACTGTGAAGTAGCCACATTACATAACCGAGTATGTAACGGAAATGAATGGAGGAAAAGTTGAATTACAATTCACTTATCGATGTAGACGCGCCAAAACGCACTCCCGAATGTATTTTGTTTGTTTTTAGTCCTTACCTAGACGTCATCCCTCTCCATCTTTGTTACTGTCTTGATTCAAGTTTTCAATGGTTGTGTATTTTCCTCACATTTTTGTTATGTTGCTAGTGCAGGATTCCACTATATCTGATTTAATCCCCGTGAATTTCTCCAAACATCTACAAGAGTAAACCCGTTATGTAGTGGTTGATAAGTAGATATGTAGATAAAAGTTACATATTGTAACCATAGCACACATGTGACTGTTACGTAACAATATGTACTATTTGGCTCTTTTTCACGGATGAATGAAATCGAAGACATTTTTCAACACTGACCAATCACAGTTACTGTTAATATATTGTTTTTAAAAAATTACATGTCCTTCCGTTGGTAATGAGGTCCATACGGACCCTCCTAATTATCGTGAAAATGGAGGTGACGTAATTTCACAATATCTGTTCCCAAGATGGCGCAATCCAAATACATATACAAAAACAATCGACGGCAATTTATTATTTTGGAACTGTTAGGAGTGGGTAAATGCATTGGTAAGTCTTATGATAAATATTTGAGATTAATACCGAAGTGTTTTTTACCTGTGTGATAGTCAAATAACGTGCCCATGATATCCTTCCAGTCGCAGCGACCGCGTATTGGCGTGCGCAACACCAGATTTTGACCAAAGATCGAGTTGTTACGCATGCTCACGACTCAAAATCGCTTCGCTGCGACTGGAAGTATATTATGGGCATTATATACAAATTTATAGCACTGATGTGAATCTTAAAATATAAAATCAACCATGAGGGTCCCACGCGTACGCAATTAATATGCTTGAATGTGATTCATCAGTTGAAAAATCAAAATTCTGATAATGGTAACAATTCTGTCTTTTTTATTAAATTATGATTGTATTTTAATTAATTAAGTTGATTGTATCTTCGGGTATAATGGCAAAATAAACAGTTTAAACCAAATGTAATATGGTTCAACAAATCATTTCAATAGTGCTACGTATGACCATTTAAACTTAGAAATTGGCAATAATGGATCGCCTGTGCATGTTTTTCTGTACATTCGATATAGATGAGTGACATCAATGTTTACAAACAACCGGTTAGCGCCTGGCCTACTGACATGTTAGAGGTACGAAGCAATATGCCCATACGTTACAGCATTCAATAGACCGTATCACTGCCTGATTTGCGCGAATTTTAATAAAGCACAAGCCCTTGCGCAGGTCTCTCTCCCATACTGCCGGGCAGTGCTTTACTCGTTGCCCGGCGTTGACGCACATGTCAACTCACCATATAAAATTGCCATTAAACATTAAGGTCCCACAAAATGAAATCGTAAACCTACTCCAAATCGTTTACGGGGCATTCCATTCTAATAAACAGCCGAAAAAATAAATCACACTACCAGTACATCATTCGATGAAACAGTCAGTGTCATGAATTTAGATTCACACCAGTCACCTGTAATTTTCTATTCTTCTCTGAAAAATCAATAGTTTCACTAATGATTGTCAATCACCAACCCAATAGTGAATGCTTTCTCCTTCCCTTCTTGAGACTTGACACCCACCACATCAATTCCTAATTTTGCTTTCCCTGGCAGCTTTAAAATAACAAGGTATTTGCTTCACCCGTTCAAATGGTCCTCTAATTGCTGAATCTTAGGAGCATATGCCCGGGATTGTTTTGGGTAGAAATATTAATGCTAACCTGTTTGTAATGCATAAGATGTATGCTAACACTGGCAGATTCGCGATGGGAATTCCTGAGCCAGAACATGTGTAGCATGTGATTATTTTGGACTACAACATTCTTGAGGACATTCCATGCTTGCCGGGGGTCAGCTAACCTGAATGAGACTTACAGATATCCATCCAATGTAAATCTGAAGGCTTGGTCAACGTTCTTATCAAGACTAATCATTAAAATAGTATACTTGGGGCGTAGTTCAGTATTGTGTGTGGGGATGGTAGAGAAAGTAATATTTGCTGGCTTTGTAACTACCCCATTGTTTCGAATTTGCTAATTATCGTAACCCCCTATTTCTACTAAATAGTCTGAGACAAATGATGTGGCTATCCCTGGAGTACATCTAGTAGGTTAAAAAAGACTTGGAGATCTTTAAGCATAATCTTTGCAGCATTTTATGCCTGCGAATCGTGGCAGATGACAAAACGCCTTGCAAACTTACTACGGGCATCATCATGAAAATCAGACGAGAAATCATGTCTGCAACGACAGAGTTGTAGAGGTTCACCAGGACATGGAGGTAGGAGATAAAGGAGAAAAGCTCTTCAAAACCCTTTGACCGATGAGCATCGCCGCGCTCGTAAAACAGGTCTTAAAACTATTGTATTGGCTACAATACCAAACTACGAGATCAATCTTAATGCTGATGCATGTGCATCAACTTTTGCATCGATGTACTATTTAAGCAGATAGACATATAAGATTAGTAGAATTGTGCATTGCATTTAAAAGCATGAAACTTGGGCATAAATGTTTTAAGAATTAAATACTGATTATTGACCACTTATTTTTAAGATTGGAACCCGTCACCTGCTTGAATCTTGAAAATGAATAAATCCACATGCATTTTTCTTAGAGCTATACTTGGATGGTGCAGGTGACGTGGTCAAACAATGGTGGGTGCAAAACTGAAGTTAAGGAGTGGATAAACCATCCAATTCCAACTAACGAGTCAACAAATAGGTTGCACTATATACAGGAACATGTTGACATCTCAGGAGTCTGGAGCCTGGTGAGGAACATTACCAGGATGGCAGGCATAGCAGCTTACTTCAAGGTCAAAAAGGTCATTTGAGTTTATCATTGAGGTTTCTTTATTAAAGTGGTCACCGTAATCATCTTCAAGGTCAACAAGGTCCATTTGAAGATCATTTGAGGTTATTATTTAATGCTTATGATTTTTCGCACGAAACGAAACTAAACGAACAAAAACGAACAGATTTTAAGGTGGGAAGAGGGGTAATTTTGGAGGCAAAAAATTAAACACTGGGAAGATGCAAATGTGAGTGCAACTAATGTCCAATGTGTGACTCGAAAACTATTTCAGAAAATTTTACAGTTTTTTGAATTCAAATTGTCTAAAGAAAGAAAATCGGTTTGTCGCAAATCACTTCCTATATAGGACCTGATATTTTGATTGCCAAAACACTAATTCATGTGACTCGAAACTATTTCATAGATCTTACGTATTATTTGATTCAAATTGTATAACGAAAAAATCCGGTTTCGCAAAAATCACCTCCTATATAGGTACCTGATATTTTTGCGAACAGATTTCATAAGCCTAAAATAACACATTCAACAAACCCAGTGCATACAATCGTTTAAATGAAAGGGATTTGATGAGAAGAATCATTGCAAAAGTCAAACTGTCAAACATCAAATCGTTTTTCAGCTAGAACTCTACCAACACAAAATATCTGTTTCCGCAAAATATCACCTCCTCTATAGGACCTGCGTGATTTTGCGAAACTGATTTCCTAAGCACTAAATAACTACATCCAACGGTTACCCCTCGTGCAAACAATCGTTTTAAATGAACACCAAGTTATTTGATCTGAAGAAGAAGCATTGCACAAGACAATCCATCACTATTTCACAGTAGAAAATCACCAACAAAATCATGTTCTCGCAAATATCACCTCCTTAATAGGACTGATATTTTGCAAACAGATTTCATAAGCACTTAATACTCTCATGGAACGTACGCCTCGTGCAATCAATCGTTTAAATGCAAGGTATTTGACGCAGCAAGCCTTGCACACAAGAAATATATAAGGGATATACTGTCCAAGATCTGGAATATGAAGTGGCCGCAAGTCCATAATAAGAGCAATTACTAAGAGGCAAGTTGTAAAAGGAATCGGTGATATGAGCGTGGACAAAAGTAGGAGGTTGGCCCGAGAGATACTAAAAGGTCAATGATAAAGAGCAATGGTAGCACACGAAACACAACAGGGGACGGGAGGTAGGGGGGAAAGGAAGAGTAAGTCGGAATTACCCGGGAGGTGCGTCAGAGTTAAGATAGCGAAGTGTGTAGAGTAGGTTAGGGGACGTGGTATAAGAAATAAAGTGGCAAAAGTAAGAAGGGCGAGTGGAGGAAGGTTGCGAGGGTAGACAAAAAAGAGGTAGAGAAACCTAAGCATCAGAGGTGTAGAACAACATCGTAGCAAGGAACAAAGGTGCGCGACAGAGGATGGAGCAAGGTAAAGAACTGGAATCGGTTATGTCAAAACAACGAGAAAGGTGTTCAGGCCAAGATGTGGGAGGGGACGTGTGTAAAGTTGGTATTATGAAGGGCAGAAAAGTACAAATGCCGCTAGAAGTAGGGTGGGAAGAAGGGGAAGAATGAAAACCCAATGGAGAACAGGGGAGAAGAGGAAATGGGGGGGACGGGGTAGGAGGTGGATTGGAAGAGGAGCGACGTAAGGAAAATATTGAAAGGAGAGAGGATTAGCGGATAGATTGCACACGTTGCGAGGAGAGATGGGGTAAGGACAATTAGAGAGAGATAGGACTACCCCTCTCACTTCCCCTCGCCGTGCTGTCATCCTTAGTCAAATAAGCTGGCATTTCGATGTAACTAACAGCCGTATAGCAGAAGAGCCAATAAATTGGTTGGATGAGAAACGCGAGTCAGTCGCGGGAGCGAAAAGCTTCACCGCAGGGCCTGACTAAGTCCCCATAAAGAGAGGGACGAAGCGTTACAGAAGAGGAGAAGCGTTACGCACAATGGGGGACTAGGAAATGGGGGTGAGAAAAAAGGGGGAGCGATGAGTCCCAAGATACGATATCGAAGGAACCAGGTGACGACTCCCACCCTCCCCTTTTCAGTAGAAATCTACCAACAAAGAATTCTTTTTCGCAAAATATCACCTCCATAACGCGTCGAATACTCCACCGTCGCTTAGGGAATGGTGATCGGCCGATGGATTCTCTTCCGCGATCGCACCGCTGGTGGATCTTAAGCGCTCGCTCCGCTGGTAACTGAGATCCTTATGCGCCGGCTCCGCTGGTGGATCTTTGCGCTCGCTCCGCTGGTTGATGCTTATGCGCTCGCTCCGCTGGTGGTCTTATGCCGCTCACTCGGAG
The DNA here is from genome assembly GCA_023653785.1 of Ophioderma brevispina. NCBI lineage: Eukaryota > Metazoa > Echinodermata > Ophiuroidea > Amphilepidida > Ophiodermatidae > Ophioderma > Ophioderma brevispina. The sequence continues at coordinate 45,793 of JAMKCH010013777.1, read as the reverse complement.
TTTTTTGCACTTCGCTTTATTGGAGCACTCTGCTTGGTAAAATTTCAAAATCTTAAATTTTTGTTTGTCAAATGGAATAGTTTTGTTTTAATAAACAGTTTTGTTCAGCCAAATGATAATGCGAGTATTTTTTAGTCATAATGAGAGGATGTTGCCGCAGAACAACTCACAATAAGCACCGCCTCCTCTGCGGGTCCTTTCTGCGAACATTGTGGTTGCAACGTCCCCAGAAAAAATAAAACAACAAACAAAATGATATATCATTCCTTCCTTTCTTCTTTCCTTCTACCTCTAACTCGTCCTCTCCCTGTTCTTGTTCTTTAAATACTCTAATCGTGTCAGTGTGAGTTATTTTCTTAAATTAGCAACGCATAAACATTTTAAATTATTGTCGTTTTATATTTGTTTGATTTTTCGATCTTAATAAGTATTCGAAAACCAAGAACTACAAGTAGCGAAAGTCACTTCCACCACTACTCAGCTATTCCTCTGGACTCGCCCCCGATCACACCCTGCCCCCTCTGATTTCATCGTCCCTATTACCTAATGGGATCAATCCAATAATACAAAAACGAAAAAGGAAAGAAACAAAAGAACAAAACTTAAGTTTGTATTTGTAAAGCAGTTCTTCATAATTCATTTCTCATCTTCTCTGTTCATTTCTTTGTGAGCTCGTATTTAATTCAAGTGTTTTGGAACAAACAAATCAAAAACGTTCAAATAAACAAAAATAAAAAAGGAGGCAAGAGAACATATAATTCCGCTAAATGATGGCTTTATGACGCATCCGACGCCACAGAATTGTCACGCATTTTTTTTTAACGCAAACTTTTATGATGTCAACTGGAACCACTCAGTAAAACGAAACGTGTCAAATGGATGCTATAAGTCGGTAGAATCTTCAAAGAATTAAGAATGAACTCACAAACCACGCACGCACAGCATTCACGCACACACAACACCACCACCACCACCGAAACACAGGCGGACAGGGAACACTCATTATTTTCGGTTTTCGGTAAGCCAATCCACTTGTGCAAACTCCTGATTAAATAAAATGATGAAAATATTTATATCGCTATGTATGTAACATAGACCTATTTGAATACACTGACACCAGAGAAGACAGACACGCTTATGTAGATGTTAGTTTTATTTTTTTTTTAAATGGAAAATACGATCTGTGTATAATCAAGCTCTTCTCTGGTTTAGCATTGACCTATCCGCTTGAAGTGTTTTATCCGTGTACGGTAAAGACGCCAACATTTTAATTTGGCCTGTATCGGGAATTACCCGTCCAAGTTGCTATGACTACTCCAGATATTCAAACAATCAGAAAGGCACCAACGTCGCAATGGACCCCTTTTTTTTTTTTGCCGTTAAAGGTCAGGGACAGAATAAGTCGACCAATTGCGCGTCTGACGTAAATTGACGGTGCAGAACAAAGTCGGCCGTGAAGACTATCTGTGAACATTTAAAGCTTATTGAAACATAAAGTTCCTTTCGTGAATTATTGTGTCCGTGTGTCGAAAACCCGACTAAAATTGGTCAGTTTGACATTTAAATCATATTTTTGTTCGAACATTCCGCGCCCATACTAACCATTCAACCAATCATATTCGCGCGCCGCGCGATTGAAAACCTTGACATACCTACAATTGGTCGGCTACTCTGGTCCCCCGACTATATAGTAAAGCTGCTTACCTGAAGTAATGTGCACTTGTGAGAAAATCATGAATTTTCAGGCAGTTTTTCCCATACCATATGGCTTATGTCTAGACATGGAGCCATTTTCGATTTTATCCCTAATTTCCTGTTAGAGGGCGCTTCAAATGGCCGCCAAATCTCATCATATGCTGTTTAGGTTAAAAATAAGTACTTAAGAGATGCAATGCAATTTTATTTTTAGTTGTTTATTGATGGCACAAAGTCATTGAATAGCATAACACTTGATAACACTACAAAGTAGAGGCGCTTTTCAAAATGGCCGCTAAGCCATTAAATACCTGGAAACTGCTTCAAGTAGGCATCCAATTTTAAACGCAATTTTTGAATAATTTATGATGGCGGTGCATTGAGCGGCAATATTTGACACAATACGAAGTTTTTTGATAGAGGGCACTTTTCAAAATGGCCGCCATATAGCTCGCATTTCATAATACAATATATTCACCTGCCTGCCCTCTAGTACAAGTACCAAAGCACAAAAGACCCCTGTATTAACATAATGTAGAGTAGGTAAATATATTGTAACTGTCAATGTCTTGCTGTACAACATAACCATTTTATTGCATATGTTTCTATAGAGGGCAATGAATCTCAGATTCTCATCCAATGTATACTTTGTAATTCATCATATTAGGCCTATTCTAAATCTTGTATTTTGCAGTTGATCCAGCATCTTAATTAAGTCTTAGTTATAGCTGATTAGGAATAGATCGCTAATTAGGAACAGCTCCTCTCCCGTACATGGATGATTACCTGTCCTCGCCATGCAAAAAACATCAGTACCAGTTATATACATCCATAATATTTCTAAATATAACGTTAAGTAATAGTTTGAATCAGTGAACTAGACCCTCCCTCTTCAGTTGTACGATTACCTGTTCCTCCACATGGTACAGCATCATTACCTGCTACCCAACCACATTAGACCTGCATATATAGCTTCTCAGTGTGGCTAGAATAAGACTGAGCTACCCTCCTTCTGTAGATAGAAAGTTCTATCATTCACCGTGTGAAAACAGTTACTCTAGTTCCCCCATCCACATTCTTTAAATCCCGCAGAGAGACAATCCTTCTGATAGAAACTAGTGCTAGATAAATTAGAGTGCGAAGTGCTTTCCTCCATTCATTTGATTGAAGCCATCTTTTCATCATGTCAAACTCACATTCTAGTAAACTTATCTACCCCTTTACCAAAGTTACGTAAACCAGTAACTGGTTACTAATTGGGTATCTTTGTTTACTTTATCAGAATCAGTACCCACAAACCAATCAAGTGCACAATCGTTGTAGTGGATATGAATCATTAGCATCCTCTAATTTCAGTTTCAGGAACTTGGACACATGCCAATGGACCTTCAAAATTGAAAAGCTTTGGCGATGGTTTAGTAGCCACAATATGAAAGCACAAAGCCAGCTTTCATAAAATAGTCTTGTATTTAAGATTCACCAAACAAGCTTGAGGCGACAACAAGAAGGCGATGTAGATGCCTGGCACATACATCATGAGTGCCACACATTGTAGCCACACCAGTGTTTACCTCAAAGAGCCAATATGCATCCTCTGGTGATGATCCGCAAGGCAGAGTCACTCCACACAAGCTTACACTTCGAAATTGAATTGCTGGTCGCGTAACTGTACAAGAAGAACTATCAGCCGTTGCTCTACTGGCCAAACTTGCACCTGGAGACATGGTTGCCTTGGAATCTAAGTAACCGTCGCATTTCTGTCTCGTTTAACAGTAGGGACTGTATGAAGAGATGCGCTTAAATTGGTGAATTTTGCATACACAGTACTTGTATGCATTGATAATCCATAAAATTCAATGGAAGCACTTGCCAACCCCCCCTTAATAATATGGTCCCCCAGTTTGGGTTTCAAGGATTATACAGGGTGTTCCAAAAATTTAAAATCGTTCCGAATGTGTTAAAAGAACACCATGGTGTTTGTCTGGTTAAAAGGGATTCCAACAAGGTATAGTTTACACTACATGGCTAAATTCGGAGTTCACGGGGTAAAAAAACTGGTACAAAATGGAGAAAAAGTCCATTTGTGTGTACAGGGGTCAAAAGTTGAAAGTTGCATTGAAATTCAAATAGTGTGCAAATTGTTGTTCCTAGCTTCAAAATGATGAAATAAGGAATGTTTGCCTTATCTGTCCACAGGTCATTAGAATCAATAGCTGCCAATAGCTGTGGACTTATTCGCCATTTTGGTTAAGACCGCCATGTAAGATAGTCAAAACAATTATTCATATTCATTATATGAGCTAAACCAACAATTGAACCCACATTCTACAAAAATTGGAGCAACTTAATTTTGACCCCTTGTTTTATCAAAACCAAAAAGTGACTTTTTTAACATTTTTACAGTTTTACCCAACGATTTAAGCTATAGGTCCACAGATAGTTATCACTATACCTTTTTGGAATCCTGTACCAGAAAGACATCAGTGGTGTGCTTTAAAACAATCGGAACATTTTACAAATTTTTACCCCTGTGTAACCTTGCAAATCCAAGCTGGTGGCCATAAAGGGGTGTGGCAAGTGCTTTCCATCAATTTTTTTGATTATCAATGCATAAAGTAATGGTGTACCAAAATCACACTTTTATTCAGTTTGCACACTCACATAGAGCTGTGCAATACAGTCCCCACTAGGTAAAATCTACAATAAAGCAAGGCGCAGCAATGATGGTCGATACAATGAAGATGCAACTCCACCAGATTGGATTTGCAGAGCTTGTTGCCTAACAGGAAGAGTTCCGCCAGGAGGGAAAGTGTTGCCCCAGTATTTCAGTTATATCATCACACTCCACAAACCAAACAAGCGTGTTGACAACCAAAGAACTAATGCCCAATATCACTACTGTGTGTGTTTCCTTCAAAACTCCTTGAGCGCTGATCGGGTCGGCTGGAGCCAGTCGTAGATCCTATTCTGCCTGATGAAACAAGCAGATTTCGCCGGGTGGCCGGAGCACTGTCCATCGGATTGTAAAACTCACAAATAATATTGAGGAGAAGCTATCAAAAGCTTTGTAAGGCAGGTGTAATCTTGGTTCACTTAATGCCAGCATATGACCCGTGTGGAACCAGGGCCTGACACTTACGCTTCTCAGAACCATCCCGGATATTCACCTTGTAAAATTCATAGTTGTAACATGCTTGCATCCGCGCTTGCATCAGACAGGTGATGGGCCAGGCATGCCGAGGAACGGGTCCCACAAGGATAGTTATGGCTCCCTGCTGTTCAACTTGATATTCAGCGATTTACCTAAAATAAACATCTGAACAATAATGGACTACGCCGACGATCTTGCTCTTCTGCACTCGACAGAAGCTGGCATACTTGCAGAATATCTCATTCAGACCTGGAGACTCAGCTGACTGAAGCCAAGGACTGACCGCTAGTGCATCCATATTAACACCAAAGAGGCTCATCGTCAGCTTATTCAAAATGAGCGGCCTCTGCCACACAAGTCCTTACACCAGCATGATTCTGGGAGGTGAAGCTTAGATCGGCAGACAGCTACTTATCGGCAGATCCTCGAGGTTGGTACGTGCAAAGGTCTTCTTCGAAGAAGAACATCTGGCGCCTTGATGGAAAATTTTTTTTTTTTTTCCCCTTCCTGGGTTGCAAGCAAATCCACCCTAAGCACCACTGCCCACCCCAGCATGGTCTTGAATGCTCTCACACAAAGAAGTTGAGACGCCAACCACCGAGACCATGAGAACCATAGGATGCCTATATGTCCACTCCATTTCTGAAGTTTATACCAGTTGCTTTCAGGCATAACAACTGCAATGCTTCGGAGAGAAACATCACATACATAAACTGGTGAAAACAAGGCTGTTGGACAACAGCATTGTTGCATGAATACCTTGTCAAAGAATCACAACAGTTGGAAGGCCGCGACTGCTGCTCTCAATCGACCTTTCTGTTGACACGCCTGACTAAACTCTCAGCTCTCCATTCAACATCTATACAGCATGGAACCACTGCCTTGGCTAGATACTTTCACGACCAGAACATTCGCTATCACACCTATGAAAGAAATTCCACATGATAGCATCTTCCAAGTATGAATGGGTCACATTGAAAAGGATTCGCACAGGGGTCGGTTGTTTCAACAGCAATATGACCGTTTGGGATGCTGCGGACTATCTCAGCATGCCAATGTGGATATCCATCAAAGGACTTTAGATCACATTTTCAATAAGTGTCCACCTGGATCACATTTCCGATACAACGCTGTACATCAAAAATAAAAGGAGGGGTTGGATTCCGAGGCGGGGATCACTCTCCCCCAGTTTTACGGCATTCACAGGGTGTGATACGGTTTCTGTATTTGGTGGGAGGGGGTAAGAAGACGGCTTGCACACGTGGAGCTTCCCTGAAACTACCATACGCATTTGAAGACCTATTGCTCATTGAGTATAACGTTAGTAGTGTAAAAATTGTAAAAATGTCTATACTCGAGTGATTTGATAATACTGACTTTAGATCGCACAAGTGAACTTTGCAGGATGAAGCAAGAAAAGCAGTGTTCCTGGAACGCACATCAAAACGGTCCAGCTCCAAGCCAATGCTGGAACCAGATGCGTAGGTCGTGATCCAAGCTTCCAAATCCTTCCGACTGTGGTTGGAAAAAGGACAGCGCAGTATGGCAACCACTATGGACCAAACTTCAAGAAAGCATCACAATCATGTTATGAACTAATGTCGCTGCTGGGTGTACATCGTAAGGGTGCAACAACTGAAGTGTGATGGCTCCTCCGGTTGCCTGATTGGTGGTATCGGAAACAGTGTGAAAAAATAGTTATTGAGTCAAGGTCTCTGTGTCAACATGGACAATGTGAAATTATGTTTAAATTACATTGTAATGGTGTGCGCTATGGCAATTACGCTTGTTCACCAACCATCGTTTACCTCAACCCTCTAGAATTTAACAGAGGCACACCAATTGATTGATGTAAGTCAGCTATAACCATGGCCACCACAACAGCCCAATATTCTGTAAGTAATCCTGCTTAATTTGTGTACATTTGTGGATATCAAGGCCATGCTCACATATGACGTAATGGTGAGGTTATCCAAAGTCCACTGGGCTGATTGTGGTAATGGATAGGAAGAGATTAATAGCTATAAGATGGTATCAAATCAGATTCATAGGGTGCTTGATATGATTTCCTAAAGGAGTTGCAGGAACCCCACACCCTGTCGCTAGCCGTGTGGTTACAAAAACTGACTCCATTAGCAAGGGTTAAGAACGGATAATAAGGTTTATAGGGGTTGAAGGTACCCTTAAAGTTCCACATATACAATGGTTGACATTGTACAAACATGAATTTGTATGACAGTCCAGGTACACAGAAGGCTAGAAACAATTTTATTTTGTATTTAAAAGATCTTAATTTTATCACATTTTCGATCAAAAAAGGTCATTGACCTCTACCAGTCACGAGGGGTCAAAATTAAAAAATGGCTCCATGTATTGAAAAAACAAGTGTGGTGTATGTACTACAACTGTGGAAAACTTCATGGCTTTTATCAAAAACACGGCACACTCCTTCCATTATGAGATTAAGCAGTTACATAATACACAAAACGGTACTTTGCACTATTACAGCGTGTTTATGGTCGCGCCAGTTGGAAAAATGAAAGTAGAGGTAATAGGAAAAATGAAGTAAGAAAGTATATAGGAGGTGATTATTTTTGCGGAAACCGAATTTTGTTGGTAGATTTCTAATGAAATAGTTGTGTTTGACTTGTGCGCAATGCTTCTTCTCGGTCAATAACCTTTCATTAAACGATTGTTGCACGAGGTACAGTTGATGTAACTATTTAGTTGCTTATGAAATCTGTTTCGGAAAATATCAGGTCCATATAGAGGTGCTTTTTGCGAAACAGATTTTTTGTGTTTAGTAGATTTCTACTGTAATTTTGATGTTTTTACTTGTGCAATGCTTTCTTCTTCGTCACAATCCTTTCATTTTAAACGATTGTTTGCAAGAGGGTACCGTTGATGTATTATTTATAGAGTGCTTATGAAATCCTGTTTCGCCAAAATATCCGGTCCATATAGGAGGTGATATTTTGCGAAACATATTTTGTTGGTAGATTTCTACCGAAATATTTGATGTTTTTTGACTGTGCAATGCTCTTCTTCGTCAAATACCTTTCATTTAAACGATTTGTTTGCCCGAGGGTACCGTGATTTGTAGTTATGTAGTGCTATGAAATCTGTTTCCCAAAATATCCGGTCCTATATATAAGAGGTGATATTTTGCGACCGTTTTTCTTTATACAATTTGAATTCAAATACTGTAAGATTCTTCTTCTGAAATTAGTTTTCGAGTCAAACATGACATTAGTTGCATCAATATCCGGTCCTATATAGGAGGTGATATTGCGAAACGATTTTCTTTATACAATGTTAATGCACATAAACTGTAAAATTCTTCTGAAAAGATTTCGATTCAACAATGACATTAGTTGCAATCAAATTCAGTCCTATATAGGAGGTGATATTGCGAAACCGATTTTCCTTTCTTTATACAATTTGAATTCAATAACTGTAAAATTTCTTCTGAAAATAGTTTTTTGAGTCAACATGACATTAGTTGCAATCACATTTCATCTTCCCATTGTTTATATTTTTTTTCTCCACAATTACCCCTCTTCCACCTACAATCCTGTTTCGTTTTGTTCGTTTCGTTTCGGGTTGCGCAAAATACATACGCCTTTATTAAAAGTAGGAATAATAGGCATGTTCCTAAGGCGAGTTACATTGATTCTCGTTTTTATTACTCTTACTTTTCAGCTTTTAAAACTTGAATGTTTTGTAACGCCGTATTTCTTAAGTATGATTTTGAGACAAATCTACTTTCATTGGGAAGCAAAATTGCCGTATCTAAACAATCACACCAAACTTGACAGTGCCCGCAGTTGCCCGTTTTTTAAATTTTGTCCCGAAGTTGGCCACATTTTAAGTGAAATAATGAGACAATTGGCGAATGTTAAAATGGACGTCCCATTTGCCATATTACACAGCATTGTAATGTACATCGATGCAATGTTGCTATCAAAATTAAATATAACAAGTATTTAAAAAAGCTTAGAAATAAACAAAAAAACAAAAATATTTTTTGAAAGTTTCATGTTTTTAGGAAATATACCGATGAATAAATTCTGTTTCAATGGAGCATATTTCAACGAGAGGCCTAAGGGCTAGGCCTGACCCTACTATCAATTATTTTTTGCCATTTTGGTTTTCACCATCTTTTGGCAGGGGCTCGGGGCAAACATTTCACAGAGTGGATACTGTCGGTAAATGAAGAAGGGGATCGCATATTAACTGACTTTTCATATTTTTTTTTTGGGGGGGGGGAGGAAGCAAAAGCACCCAAGAAAAAAGTCAAACCTCATCATTTAATAAAGATGTTTCTCTGAACAAATTGGCAGCACCATAAATTATGTTTTTTTTGGGGGGGGGGGTATCACCCACACCAGAGCCATCATGGCAACTAATGGGCAGAATGGCAACATTTGTTTAAGAGCGGCCCCCAATTTTCAAAATTTGATATTTTTTCACAAGTGACGTTGGTTAATTATTATTTGTTTGCAGGCGAAGCATATTTTTTTGTTTCTCATTTGTTCTTACTTGTTTTTGTTCTTTTTCTTCGGGAAGTGAAACCCACACCCACACCCATAATCGTCACTCCGTTAACACTACCCTCTCCCTTTGCGTCGTTACCACAACTCCCACCTTACAAGTTAAAGCAACAAGTAAAAAAACGACAAGTTCACACCACGCACACGAAGTCAGGGAACGTGAGGAGCGAGGATTACAGCAAGCGAGAGTGAGATACATCTCAACGTGGCGAACGAACAGAAGCACCCGAGAGAAGCAAAAGGCGGCCAGGAGGGGGAAGGGGGAACAAGAGGGGACGAGTAAAGGCAATTAGATACAGAGAGATAGGAAGGGAGAGAAAGAAATAGAGAGAAATCGCTGGAAGAGCGTGGAGGGGCAAAAAAAGGAAAACAGACGGGTAGAGGTTAAGTAAAAAGTGTGTTTAGAAACCAAACAAAAGCGTGGCTGATACGGGGAGGGTGGAGGGCCAAAGGATAGGGGAGGGGAACATAGTGCAGACAAAGGGGCTAGATTGAAGAGGGCGAGAGGATACGAAAGGCGAGCACAGGGAAGTGATAAGAGAAGGGACGGAAAAGAAAGGAGTGAAAGCGGAGTTGGTGAGAGAGGGAAGGCAAAAGCAAACAAGAGTAAGGGAGCGGGAAATGCGGCGAAAAGACGGGAGCGTGACCATGGAGAAGAAGGGGGGAACTGCAAGGGAAGGGCAGGGCTAAAGGGGCAAAGACCAGAGTAACGAGGGGAATAAAACTAATAAGAAGATAGCAGAGGACAAGGTGAACGGAAGTGGGATATAAAAAGCAAGGGTAACATTACGTTGGGTAAGAGTATTCTTGTTTTGGCCAGGACGAATCCTATTTTGTTTCTTCTGTTCTTCTTTCTCAGGGTTTGTTCTTATTTTACTTGTTCTACTTATTTGCTTCTGAAGTACAACATGGTTTGTTCATATATTTATCATGTTATTCATTCCTTCATCTAAATCTCCAATTCCCATCTCCAATTATTTCCCTCTTACTCCCCCCCTCTTACCTCCACGTGCTTTTAATGGGTTTATGTCCTTTTTCTTCCCTGCCTCCACTCCCACTGTATATTATAATTTTATTTGAATTGGGATTCTCTTATTATTTTTAATTATTAACAACATTTGGACAATGGTTCGCTTAATAAATTAACCCCTATCCTTATATACACAGACAACCACCACAATTAACCCTTTAATATAAATTGTTTTACATTTTGGCTAAAATAACTTAACTTATACTTTTTCACATTTTCAATCAAATTTCATTCACGTTTTCTTAATCTTCTTTATCCTTTTAAGTTCTTTAAGAAGTCATTAATACATGGAGATGTGATATTTGCTTTCCATTTTAATTTCATTTTTGTTTCCATTAACCACGTGGTTGTGGCACTAGGGTTGTGATCTTGCCTTAACACTGATAATCGCATCCTCCCGACTAAATGACCTTCATTTGTTTTCCATGTTTATGTAAATATGTTTATGTAAATTTATTTTCTATTCCAATGCAACTGGCTGACTATAATTTAAACATATGCGAGCTCCATGGACGGTACCTATCACCCGTGACCATCTCTTTGCCCTTCCATTATCTACGCTCGATTTTTATTTGCGAATCATGGGATTGGCCCCAACAGCCTGTCATACGATTGGTCTACCTTCCGTGTAGTCCGCATTGCTCTTGCATGCTCCACAACGATCTTTTTGTCTTCTTGGATTGTTTTTTTTAGCAATAATATGGCATGCGACAAACATGTTTCGTATATTATGTTTAATATCTCGGTGTATCACCATTCATTCCCTAACACCCTCCCTTGAGTTATTATTAATAAATGCGCAATTCGACCGAAGCGCGTCGAACTGCGGAAACCTAACACAACTTGTTGTATAATAATAGCAGAGATTTCTATAGCCGCCTATGCTATTGGCCTCTAGCGGGCCTCCTAGCGCTTTCACAAATGGTCCTGATCACTGTGGCCCAACCATAACCTAAACCATTATAGCACATCATTTCAAGAGATGCAGCAGATCGGTATCAGCACTTTCCCCGTATCCCCAAACATACTCGAGATAACCCAAGCAGCCGGACCAGCTTCCCAAATACGCCATGGGTAAATCAGACAACCAACGTTAATTTCTTGTCCAGGGAAATTCACAATACCCTGAATCTGCACAGGTCTCGAACGTCACGCCTATACGCATGTGATGAGCATACATGGCGTCTGAGCGCTTACCTGAATTGAGCTCTCTTGTCGCTTGTACTCATACTTCAAGTAATTCATTCATGTCGAAACCGCCCGACAGCTCTTTTTGGTCTTTAATCTTCTTCGTTCTTTCTTACTTATTGTTTGGCAGCGCAGTCATATTTTTTTGTTTCTCCGTTTGTTTCTTTATTGCTTATGAAAAGTACAAATGGTGTGTTTCATTCCTTGAATCTCACTATTCCAACATCTTCACCCAACATGATTTTGAAGTCCTTTGTGTTTGCCTCCACTGTAAATTAATAAATTTTATTTGAATGAATTCTTATCTTTATTATTTAATTTGTCATTTTTTTTTTTAATTTTTTAGGTTTTTTCTTTTTTTAATAATTAAATTGTTGTAACATTTTTGCTACATAACTCATATTTCAAACTTCATTTCCATTCACTACTTTTTGTTTCCATTAACCACTTGTTGGGGCATAGGGTTTGTGATCTTGCCCTTAACCACTGATATCGCTTCCACGACTAAATGACTTTCATAATATTTTTCCATGTTTATGTAAATATGTTTTATTGTAATTTGTCTATTACATGCAACTGCTATGACTAAAATTTAAAACATATGCGAGCTCCATGGACTGTACCTATCACCACGTGACCATCTCTTTGCAATTCCATTACTACGCTCGATTTTATTGCGAATCATGGGCTGGCGCACAAACAGCATGTCATACGATTGTCTACCTTCAGTGTAGTCCGCATTGCTCTTGCTGCTCCACGATATTGTGTCTTCATTGATTTTTTTTGTAGCAATAATGATGCATGCGACAGTGGTCGGATAATTATGTTTAATATCTAGTTGTAATCACCATATTCCCCTAACACCCCTCCCTTGAGTTATTATTAAAAATGCGCAGTTCGACAGAAGCGTTGTCGAACTGTGGAAACCTAACACAACTTGTTGTAATAATAAATAGCAGAGATTTATATAGCGCTTATGCTATTGCGCCTCTAAGCCGCTTTCACAATGGTCGATGAATCACTGTGGCCCAACCTACATAAACCATTTGCATCATTTCAAGGGATGCAGCAGATCGGGTCAGCTCCTTCCCTTATCAGAAACATACACGAGATAAACCACAAGCAGCCGGACCAGCTTCCCAAATATCGCATGGGTAAATCGAGACAAACCCAAGCGGTTAATTTCTTGGTCCAGGGAAATTACAAGGAAAAGCTGAATCTCACAGGGCTCGAACGCACTCCTATACGCATGGATGGCATTCCAATGAGTCGAGCGGATTACCGGATTGAGCTATCTTGATCCGTTGTACTCCATACTCAAGTAAATTCATTCATGGTCGACCGACCCGACAGATCTTTTGGTCTTTACTGGCCTCTTCGACTTAGGTTTGGAGGGGCGAAGCATATTTTTGTTTCTCAGTTGTTTCTTACTTGCTTATGAAGTACAACTTGGTGTGTTTCATTCTTTAATCGCCTATTCCCTCTTACCTCAACGGGCTTTTAAGTCCCTTGTGTGCCTCCACTGTATAATTTATTAAGTTTTATTTGAATGGGATTCTTATTGTTCTGATTTAATTTGTCAAATGTTGCTTAATATATTACCTATCCTATAAGACCCCACCCTTATTAAATTGTTTTAAACATTTTTGATACAATAACTCCTATTTCAACGTTAATTTGACATTAACAATTTTTGTTCCCTTAAACACACTGGTTGGGCATAGGGTATGTGATCTTGCCCTTAACACTGATATCGCTCTTCCACGACTGAATGACTTCATAATATCCTCCATGTTCTGTAAATAAGTTTATTGTCCCCCTCCAACTTTTGTTGGCACGGTGACGTTTGCAAAGGGACTTAGAAATGGTAGCCCGTCCGTGTTGGTGTGCGTCCCACCCGGAATACTTTGGAACTCGGCGCAAGTGTGGAGGTCCATCTTGCATCATAGATGTATCTCAGTAAAAAAAAAGGCGGTGGGTGGTATACAAAGTGGGTCATGTGACGTGGTCAAAGGTCAAAGTGTTTCAAAAATAGGTCAAGTGTGGTCAAAAATAGGGCTAGATCGCTATAATAAACGTCAACGACGATAATCTTTGATTGAGCAAGTATGGGTGGTCCATCGTTCGCACACATAGATGACCCTCGAGTAGCCTGCGGATGAGTTCGGAGGAGGGCATGTGGCATTGGTCCAAAGGTCAATGGGGTCAAATATGCAAAAATGGAGTTAAAATTGCTAATAAAAACCTTCTCTGTTGGGTATGATGATGAAACTGATGGGTTTGTCAACATTCAGTGCCGGACATTTTGAAGTCATTCCATGGTCATCCGAGGTCATCCAGGTTCAAATCACTTAACATGTGGTATGAGGATAAATTCGTGGGTGTGGTCAACATTCATTAACAACATTTTGAAGGTCATTTCAAGTCATCCGAGGTCATCCAAGTCGAATCACTTTACCTGTGGTAGGATGAGGACAATTGGTGGTGTGGTCACATTCAGCACCAAAAAATTGAAGGTCCATTTCAAGGTCATCCGAGGTCCATCCAAGGTCAAATCACTTAATCAATGTGTAGAGAGATGAATAGGTGGTGTGGTCAACCTTCATACCAAAATTTGAAGGTCATTTCAAGTCATCCGAGGTCATCCAAGGTCAAATCACTAAATATGTTGGTAGGAGGGATGACTTGGTGGGTGATGGTCAACATTCAGTGCCGACATTTTTGAAGGTCCTTTGAAGGCATGTGGGGTCATTCAAGGTCAAATCACTAAACTGTGGTAGAGGATGAAAATTGGTGGGTGTGGGCACATTCAGTACCAACAATTAAAGAGTCATTTCAAGGTTCATGCAGGGCCATCCAGGTCAAATCACTTACATTTGGTAGGAGGGTGAAATTGGTGGGTGTTGGTCATCCATTTAGTGAAAAAAATTGATGGGTCAATTTCAAGGATCTGTTGTGGTCATTTAATGTCAAAATCACTAGCATTTGGTAGGAGGATGAAACTTGGGTGGGTGTGGTCAACATTCAATTCTGTTAAATATTTGGAAGGTCATTTCACGTCAGTGGGGTCATCCAAGGTCGAATCACTTTTCGTGATAGAGATGAAGGTCATTTCAGGTCAAATCTTTGCACAATGGTTTGTAATGGTCATGAAACGCTAGTGAATGTGGGTCAACATTCAATGCCAAATTGTGAAGGTCATGTGGTGGTCCTTCAAGGTCAAATCACTATCAAGTGGTAGGAGGTTGAAAACTTGGTGCATCTGGTCAACAGTTCAGTGCACGAAATTTGAGGTCCATGTCAGTGGAAGAGCCACAGTCGTTTAAGAACCACTTAATTCCATCACAATATCCCCTGAGATCTTAAAATTGTGTCGTCTTGGTCTTTAGCTACTCACTTGGGCGGGGGACCTTTGTGGTCGAGAATCGCCTTGTTTGTTATTTGTCCTAATTCCGATGCAACTGCTAGGACTAATCATTTGAACACATGCGAGCTGCACGGACTGTACCTATCACCACGTGACCATCTCTTTGCAATTCCATTATCTACGCTCGATTATTATTTGCGAATTATGGGATTGGCACAAACGCCTGTCATACTATAGGTCTACCTTCGGTAGTCCGCCATTGTTCTTGCTATCCAACGAATATTTTGTCTTCATTTGATTTTTGGTAGCAATAATGATGCATGAGACATGTTTCGTATAATTCTGTTTTAATAATCTGTTGTAACGTCACCATATTCCCCTAACACTCTCCCTTGAGTTATTAGTAATAAATGCGCTTTTCGACCGAAGCGTTTCAAACGGAGAAAATCAACACTACGGCTTTATTAATAATTAGCAGCAGATTGTACATGGAGAAAATACACTAGAATGGCAAGCGCTTTTGGTGTACAAATTGATATGACGCTTCATACACCGAAGAAATCTCGTCTCAGAGAGCACGAAAGATTATGTTTCAAAGCAAACTTGCCAAATCATGCCCAAAGAAGAACCCCCCTCAAATCCTTTAAGAACCATGTTCAAATCTCAGTAGGACCATTCGTCGTTTCGCCGACTTTGAATGTTTTAACAAAACCGATTGACACCTTCCAACCAAATCCGGATGGAAGCTACCGAAAGACATATCAACACCACAAATCCCTCGGCTTTGCTACTACATCATGTTTCGACGATTCTGTGTACATCCAAGATCCCGTATGTACACCAAACATTCCGAAGATGAAGGATGTAGCGCATTTTTGTCGAAACCCTGGAAAAGAACATCCAAGATCTACCCAAAATTTAGATATACGAAAAAAGATGATCTTTGTCAAGAATGATGCTGAAATACAAACAATCCAAACAAGAATGAGTCCTTAAAAAGGACAATCTTCTGAGGTGAAGTGCACAAACTTGTGAAATGAAACAACAATGGTTTTGAAACACCATTTAGTTTGAAATGTTGTCATATTAGCATGCAACAGCTTTATTTATAAAGTAATTTTAAATGTCAAAACATGCATGATTGTAGTATTGTAATGATGTAATGCCAGGCATGCATCAATCATAATGGTCAACCTTTTTACGTGAAAACCAAATGACACTCAGTTTCGTGCTACTTTTTGTGGTACATCTGGTATTATATTGAGAAAAATACATTCTCCAATGAACACCAATCTACAGTTTACATGGTTTTCATGATCCCTTTTTAAATAGAAACTTCTTGTCCAATGCAACCCGCATCACTATGTGTAGTAATATCTGTCCTACATTGCTGGACAAAAGTTGTGCCTGTTACCACACTTGAAATTGTTTTGCTTAAGAGTAGTTCTATGCATCAGTGTTAAAATAATACATACAAACAATTAACTGTTTACCACACTTGCATAGTAATAACATTGAATCATTAAGTTTAGATATAATTGGCTATAGAAGTCAATCCACATGGCACTTGTCCAACAATCTGACTCATCCAATCAGAAAACTGTTACATACTGGTAGTCTACAAAGCTTGGGAGAACTAGTCTCATTTCAGACTTTCGACCCATATCATGAATATATTGCCAAGCAGGGTCAGTATCTTGCTATCGCTGACCATGGTCGATGTAATATGCGACTCTTAAAAAAAAAACCCTCAGACAAGTACCAGTAACAGCTGGAATGGTGTAACGAGGTGTGTGGTATAAAGCACACACCAGAACTGTGTACACGGAATGAGGGTTTGGTTCAATCGGATAATCTTCTTGGCAAAGAAAAATGTCACATTTGTGATAACCCACTCACCCCTGCGATAATACCAACCACAACGTTCGAGACCACTGCCATTTTACTGGAAAGTTTAGAGGTGCTGCACACAACGATTGTAACCTTCTTACAGACAACCAAAATTCTTTCCAGTTTTTTTCCACAATCTCGCAGGGTACGATGCTCATCTGTTCATCAAAAATCTCGGCCATACCGAAGGCAGATGATGCATCCCACAACAACGAAAGAACATCTTGCAGTTACTTCCATTTTCCCTATTCACTGTGCACACAGTGCATTCATAGGCCTATGACCTGTCCTGCGTACTCTGTGCTTAACGTATAGGGCATGAGAAAACTCACGTCGTTGCGAGCAAAGTGCTCAAGGGATTTCTTCGTAGAAGCTCATGGTAGATAATTACAGCAATAACATATGGGACTGTTATTATGATAGAAACATTCAGAAAAATCCGAAATGGTGTAATTTATAAAGAGTGGTATTTTGGGAGGGTATAATGCTAACTCTATTGCAAAATCACCAGATGATTGCTGGGCAGATTCCAAGAGGGTGCGCCATGACAAACCGTTTAGACCTATACTCTTCGTATAATCTGACAACCAAGATAATCTTATCTTAACATGGTTGATAATTGGGTTGACATACGGACAGGAAACAGATCCGAAACGACCATTTCTAACAAGGCTTCCAACATGTGTAAAAAACAGGCCTTACTCGCCAATGTTCATGCACACAGTTTGTGGGTAATCGCTCATCCATCGCATGTCATTGATCAGTGATTGGGATGGTGCCCTGTGAAGTGGTAATCGTTTACATACGATCAAACTTATGAATGGCTTCATGTCCCAATGATTTGGTTGGGTGAGCAAAAGGGTCGGGCCCGTTTACAGTGGACCTAACATGCACTATGAGCGGTACATTTTCATTCACAACCAATTGTTGTATGATAGTTTTCGTGTAAGTTGAAAACGGAGAGAAGGTCGAATTCCCGTGAAACCAGCATTCGATTCTTAGACTCTTGTCAAATTTCCATGAGCATCTGGATTGAGCAAGCTACAATCCCAATCTTTCAGATTCCCTGAACTTGATAGAGCATGAAAGCCATCTACCCAGAGCAGATTTACAGCTTTTGACCATGAAGGTATTCCCTACGAATCATGTCAATTCCCTTGAAAGATTCGAAGAAACCCAACTTCCACCGAAAGAGCTTCTACTCCAAGCTAAATACACGCACATTTCGCGACGAGATTACCAACACGCAACAAAGAGTATGTATGCCTTCGATCTCAATACCATGAGGGACTACCCCCAATCTTCTCTTCTTACCGATGTGTTGCTCTTGGCCGACGTTTTTGAAGAATTTAGAAAAGGTCTCTCGAAAATTACAAACTTATCGCAGCATGGTACTTCCAGCTCCAGTCTGTCATATGATTGCCATGCTCAAAAAGACAGGCATAGAGCTCGCACTTCTCTCGACATTGACATGATTCTGATGAGTGAAAGGGGTATTAGAGGTGGTTTATCAGTGATTCCCCACGGAGATATGCAAAAACCAACAATTCTTACATGGGTGAAGACTACGACCCCTCTGAACCTTCAACATTCACCAATATCTTACGAACCATCTCTACGGTTGGGTAAACAATGAGCAACCCTCTTCCATTGGAATTCACAATGCTGACAGAAAAGCATTCGAAAATTGGACTGTCCATCCTTGCATACTCGCATGGATTTGGAATATCCCGAAGAACTTCATGAACTTCCCAACACCTATCCCTAGCTCCTGAAAGATTGATGGTTGCCAAAGTTTGAAAAACTTTATTCCGCATCTCAGAAAAGGGACAATGATGTGATCCATCACAGCGTTTTGAAACAAGGCTGAATCTTGGAATCGCTTAACCAAAGTTTCATCGTGGCAAACAGTTCGAGGAAATCCGATTTATGAAACCCTATATAGACCTCAACACCAAGCTTCGAACACCACCAAATCGGACTTTGCAGAAGACTTTTTCAAGCTCATGAACAACTCTGTTTTTGGGAAAACTTTGAAAATGTCAGAAATCGAGTGAACATTGAGTTGGTGAACGATCTGTGCTAAGCAGAGCACTAGCCCAAAGATCAACTATACGAACCACAATCTTCGATGAAAACCCCCCTCTAGTAGCGGATTCACATGACGAAGACAAATGTGACCTTAGACAAACCGATTTAACCATTGGCTTGAGTGTTCTGATAATTATCCTAAAAAACGAAGATTTTGATTTCACTACGGATATATCAAAGCCAATTATGGGGAAGCAGGCAAAACTACCTGTATGTCAGATACCGAATCTCTGCTGTACGAGATCGAAACTGAAGATTTCTACAGGGACATCACCCCAACGTGAAAAAATTCTTCGACACATCCAACTATCCAGCCGTTCATCCATCTTGAAATTCCAACCGGGAAAAACAAAAATTCCCGGTCTATTCAAGGATGAAAGCGGTGGAAATCAAATAGCTGAATTTGTTGGACTAAGAGCAAAGCTCTATTCATACAGGATGTCGGGGAGAAGATGAAA
This sequence comes from Ophioderma brevispina, assembly GCA_023653785.1. Taxonomy (NCBI): domain Eukaryota; kingdom Metazoa; phylum Echinodermata; class Ophiuroidea; order Amphilepidida; family Ophiodermatidae; genus Ophioderma; species Ophioderma brevispina. Next base: position 26,370 of record JAMKCH010013777.1, on the reverse strand, counting down.
ACGATGCACAGGCAGTGAAGAGTCAGTCGTAAAAAAAAAAGATAAGGGATTACCTTTGAGATTCAAAAAATCTTATTTGACCAAACCTCAATGACGGACGATGACGTGATTAGACCACGCTCATGAGTCTACACAGAAGAGATCACAAAAATACTTTGGATTCAAAAGATGACCAAGAATTATCCCTGAAGACCAAATTCACACACTCGCTTGGGGGCACTACAAATCAACTTAAGTAGCAAAAAAAAAAAAAACTCTCCAAAATTAATTTTGGAGAGTTTTTTTTATTTCAAATTATGCACGTCATGGGTAATAAGTTGAAAAAAAAATATTATACACTTACCTTATAAATTATGCCTGCGGGTACATTTGACAGCCAAAACATCGGCTGCTCCGGATCGGCTCCAGACATTGGCTCTACTTCAGACGTTTGAAATAAAAAAAAAAACTGCTACTTCCGTTCCAGATCGGATGACCTTTGGCAGCCAAAACACGGCTGTAAAGCTAGCCTGGAATGCCGACTCCGACCACCCAGACTTATACTGCTATGGGAGAGTTAGTGGGTCTTAACTAACAAAGAACATACTGCTATCGTTTCAGATAGGTGACCGTTGGCAGCCAACAACATCGGTGTGACTAGATATACTCTAGGCGGGATTTAACAAAAAATATATTATGCAGGCGGGTTACCTTTAACAGCCACCAAAACAGCGGCTGCTACTTCCGTCCAAGACAGGAGGACTTTGGCAGCAAAACATAGGCTGTAGTATACACACATAACAGCCTAGCATATAAACAAGCTAAGGTAGACGCGTCATACCGAAAGCAAAAAAAAAATGTTAATTACTTACTGGTTAAGGTATGGCATCTCTAATGAAATATCTAAGAAGCCTTTTGAATACTTGCGACTGGGTTGAACATGTCTTTTGAAGAATAATAGAATTTCACAACGCAACATACACACAAACATGGAATTAAATAAACCACACTGGTATTGCTGTTCAAAATATGGATCATCATATTATGTAGCAGTTGAATGAATACACTCACGACATACATCCTGTATAAACCCCATTCGTGACTTTTGGAGACCAACTGCCGACAAGGGATTTACTAATATGAAGGTGCATCAAAACATATTGTTTGGTGTATTTTCATGTAATTATTATTCCTGTTTGTAGAGGACCCTCGTTTATTGGTGATAGCAAACAGACTTCAAACCACCTATACTGGTTTCAAATGGTATGAACTTTGTGCTGATTCAGTGTCTGGCAAAGTGAGGTCAAGTTCATGCTTACTACTTATTATACATGACAAGATGATGGCGCTATACATGCTAAACATATAGCAGCCAGTGGTATAACAGGATCTAAAAAAAATTCATAGCGGATATCCAGCAAGGACTTTTTTTTTGCCGATCTATCAATTTTGTAGATCAAATTTCACATAGTTTGATGCTGTTATAAAACCCTCTATCTCTGGAAAATCATCGCGGTCACGGGGTTGGTAGGGGAGTTTCTTCGTTTGAGTAGGGGATACAGCACATATCGGAATCGAAATAATTGTTCTTACCTTAGGATTGACACTCCAGTAAAATTTAACGAGCTTTTCCACATCAGATTGCTATGATCAAAAACGATCGTTTCAAAATCAAGGGAGATTTGCCTGTAAATTTCATTAGTAAATTGCATGAAGACTTGAAAATTGGTTGAGCTCAGAGTAGGATTTCAGATTTCAATATGGCTTTCTTACTTGGTTGAGACTCGACAAATTTGTTTAACTTGTCAATAAATCATCCGTAATCTGAAAGTGCCTTGATACTATTGCAGGTCTCCCTTGAAGTCAATATTTGTCATGTTATACTTTTCGATTTCCGATTTCTCACCTAAATTTTTGGAAATTCGAATAATCAATCTGGAAAACATGTATTCGACGCCAGCGTACAGCAATCTCACGATTGTTTCACATCGTAAAGTCTAGTATAATTTCAGATCCACAATTTTCGCCTGTTACATCACCACATTTTATTAAAAAAAAATTCCCTCGGCTGGATATTCAACCGAGGGAATCTAGACAAATCCATCGACAATAATCAGTTGAACAGATCACTTTTCTTTATCTTGAGTGAGAGCTGGAGTTGGTGGTGAGTGGTGGGGTAGATGTAAGTTTCTCGATCAACGCAGCAACAACTGGAGCTGCATTAAAGGACCCAATAACGATTACGCCAACTCAAGAAAAGAGGGATTGACCAATCATCATTTTTTACAAGGATTTGTTCACCTTTCGTTCGACGCTTTGAGTTTCTTCGAAAGCTTTCAAACTTGCAAGTCTTTTTATTTTTGGCCTAAAGCTTTTCCAGTTTCGCAACTTTTTCGAATTTTAAGTTTGTGACGGGGGTGCTGTACTTTCAGGGGGGTTTTCACTTTTTGGGAGTTGCTTCTTCCGTTTTTTGAATTGGTTCCGTAGTTTGCTGATCGCCTGATTCTCCAATCTTTTTGTATTGGAAAATTCTTGAGCAGTCTATAAATTTTGTGGACAAACAGTCATATACATGATTTTTCTTGACCACAATCCGACAAGAACGATTGTTTCTTGACCAAAGCTCCGCAAGAATGAACTTTCATTGGACCAAACTCCTCAACAAAAAAAAATCCTATTCACGAATAACTGTGAATAGGATTTTTTTTAAATCTCTTTTATCTAAAAAAAACCAACCTCCTGAGGTTTCAGGCAAGGGTCTAGAGGAAGCGTTTCACTTGTCAATATGATTACGCGTCAGCAGCAAAGTTTCTATAGGAAGCAACCAGCTTCACAATTTTTGATACATGCTACCCGTCCAGTTAGTTGCTCAGAGCCCCAAATTTATGACAAGGTGCCTCATTTGACTTTCTTCCAGTTCCTCACGATTGTTGAGAGTGAAATTTCCAGGAAGCAGCAACTTAACTGTTGAGTAAGAGAGACGATATGCTTCTTTAGGTTTTGTCACCAAAGCTCCAATCAGACGTTCGTATCGAGCATATAATTTTTCGATTTCTTCTGCCTCAAGCTTTTCGATTTCATCCGAGGATAATTTTTTTCCAGGAGAAATTCTTGCTTGACCAGAACAACGAGTCGATAATCAGCTTTTCACTCTGGTCATCTCAACCTCCGAGACTCAGGAATCATACCTTTTTCGCTCTATCGATGATTTTGTCGTTGTCAGACATATTTTATTTATTACAAATTCAACCCTGAGGGGTGCAAAAATAGTAAAAATTTCGAATACTGCTTTTGCTCCAAATCTCTTGTTCAGTTTCTTTCGGGGAATGGTACAACATTAGTCACCTTCTTAATCGTGTCAAAATCATCTCCGTCTTTGCCCCAAAAAGGAGCAGCCACTTGATATGCCTTCCTCAATGGTTTTGGAAACAGCGATGTAAGCCGGAGACAAAACCACAAAGAACAATGATCATGACGTCCGGAAAACGGGGGGGGCGCTGACTTGTAAAAGCGCTTCTTTTTGGTGATCCCGTCTGCGGCAATACTGTCATCGATCAAAAAAAAGAACCTGTCCGTCAGTCATTTTACCTATGATCTCGTAAAAAATTTGATTGTCATTTGAAAACACTACCTTGGAGGGAGGAAACCTTTGGGGTCAACCTAAAAAAACCTGATCTGGATCATTGATTCACCCACGCCCGATTTAGGTAGGCTGTATTGCTGTCCAGTTGGGGCAGGATTATAACAATACTCGAAAAAAAATCATGTATTCTTTCCAGGAGATCGCATGAATTCTGTTTTTCCGACATAGTCTCGCCCTGTGAAATCACGCGCTTGGTGCAAATTTCAGATTCCCAATTTTTTTTTTTTTTTTTAGCTATTTGAACGCCACTCAGCCGTCCATTTCTAAATTCATACTGCCGTCCTGCACGTTTAAATTTGTAGCGTCTAGGTTCCCAGCGGCTTCTGCTTCCTTTCTATCTCTATGTGGATGGACTGTCCAACACCTTCGATTTTTCTACCATTTCCGTGAACGTGTCATCATCGTAGAACCTCATATCCACCAAAGCACCGTATTCGTGGTAGATTTCTGCGCTAAACCACATCGCAAGATGACCTCCTTGATGAAGAAGAGGGACCGTTCTGTGCTTTCCGTCGGCAAAATGTTTCTGATTCGTTAAACATTCTGAGTTGGTCTCATGCCGCTGGAAAATGTCTGAATTGGATTAACCATCCATAGTAGTGACGGAACCTTTTAATTTTGGGGTGTAAACTTTTCAGAGTTTCTTTGGTCGTTGCTCCTCCATCGTTGGATCCACGACAAAAAGAAATACCCCTTCTTATCTTGGCTGAGGGGCCATCGCGAACTTCCAGATTGTTCAGATTTATTCACAGATTCCTTGCTATTTGCCGTGGTGTGTTGGCGAACCAAAAACATTGAATCTACACATCTGTTGGTTGCTCCGGATCGTAGCCAGTTAAGAGGATCTAAAAGATTCAAATTCCAGGTGATATCGGAAAGGAAATTGTATAGCTGGCTGTTGTGTCAGTTCTTACTACGATTGTCAAAATGGTGCATGTCAAGCTCAGTAAGACAAGTGATATTTGAGTTCACTCTGGACGAACGGGTTGTGTGATGACAGATCTCAAAATCCAAAAGGATAAAGAAGAGGTTATCAATGCATTTCCAAACGTTGCATCACCGCAACATTTGTGATGCGTCTCCAGCATCAGCCTGATTTTTAGTACAAAAAAAGGCTGCCGATTGGGACCCTGATATTCCGCGTTTTCACGTTCCCTGCTGTCATCCACATGTCCTCGAAACACATGAAAATATCAGTGCATTCGCGTGAAGACGCTCCTTCTCACGTTTTACTTCAATCTTGGATACTATTGCTCTTCCGAGAGTGTTCACTATCGTCTGTGGCATCGTTATTGGCTATGTGCCGAATTCAATCAACTGACTGTCAGCATCGATGTTCTGGGATAGGACGTCATTTTTCGATATCGGCCATTCTCACGGAGTATCCCCGGACCTATGGTGATACGGTACGGGAGTGTGATTATTGTAACGCCGTACCCTTTGAGCCTCTGTAGTGGAGAAAGTTTTCGCATGGATTCAATTTGTGTCCGTAATTAGTGCCATATTTCTTTTATTATTAGGGTAACTAAAAAAGCGGCAAAATGGCTGATTTTGATCCCCCATTCGCGTGAAGATTTTGAGATGGGAAAGAGTGACTGAGGATGTAGATGTAGGGGGGGATGCTAACAGAGGGTGGTGCAACGGAGGTGTGGGCAGAAGAAGAAACGGATTGTGGAGGTGGAATGATAAAAACTGAACAGGCTCATCGCGAAGCGTTGAATGGAGGCAGACGTTCTGAAGATTGATTAAAAACGTTTAGCGGTCTAATCGACGGTTGAAAGATTACAAAAAGACAGACCACTACTAATTATTGATGTTGGCATCTTGGTTGATGAACTTCGGATAACACGCTTGGAATTCCAATACAAAACTTTTACCCGCTTCTGGAAAAATTACTCGAAAGACAAGGGCAAAGTTCGAAAATTAGAGGGAGGTGTCACTTTAAATTGGCACAAAATGTGTCGTGGGACGGACGATGGAATTTTTGGTGAATATAACAAGAGAAAAACCACAAAAACTAACTGCAAAAAGGACACACGCGAAAATTTTTGATCTTAGTACCATCAAAACCAATTATGGTGTGGGAGAACTGGTTTGTACGAGAAGTTTTAGGTGTTGATGATTAAAAGCACAACCAAAAAACTCAAAAACCTGCCAAGCAAGATCGTGCGATCGTTAGTCGAGCTAGTAATAACACAAGCAACGCAAGAGAAATAGATTTACCCGTCTAGAACAAACCCCCCATCTCACGACAATACTAAACAAGCGCTGAATGCATAGGATGAGCTAGCCATCCAACTAACGAGCGATCCGATAGCCGACACGAACGAAATTCGCATTTCTGAATGAACAAGGAAAACTCAAAAGAATCGATGTCTACGGAATCTGTACACAAGAAGTAACTTTTTACCGAAAAAGCCAACGAACTGCAGGCTTAAAATCCACGGGTGAGATTCCCTGTTCGCATCATTAACCCTACGTACGAGGGACTCGAAGATGGAGAACCTCTTTAAACTCTTGATGGAAAAGATGCGGGAAAAAAGCTTCGAGAACTTCATCGGCATCGATGTTTGACAATGCTATAGAAGAACAAGAAGCTAAAGTCCGAATTTCTCTTCAGCGTGTACGGCGAACGATTAAAAACTTCATCGAAAGCGTTGGAAGTCTAGTGATCGAGTCAGGTGAGCTGTTTCGTTTCAGACGTGAGGGTGTAACGATAGCATCGATCTTAACGGCGATAGGTCTTGCGATTCAACCTAGTGGCATCATAGTAGCAGAGCACACAATCTGTGGTGGAAGCTTGCACAATACAGCCTCCAAAACCAAAACAGCTCCCAAACAGATCCCAAACCAGATCCAACTCCACCAGCTCCAAAACCCAAGCCGAAAAACTTGACAGAGGTGGATCAAGGCACAGCTGCAAAAAAAGCTGACTACTGCTGAAGCTGGGCGGATAAATGCTCATCGCATTCTGGCATTATCGGTAGCTATGAGCTGATTGAACGCAGCGAGAGCGTGTTGGATTTCTCGCAGAACACCTGGTTGTTGATAGGGGTATTGGATATATTCTTATGCACTGGTCAAGTAGGAATACAAAAAAAAAGTCAGATGAGTAAGCCAGAATTTGGTTTTTGGTAAATTTGTCATAGTTAATAAAAAAAATGGAGGAGATGAAGTCGGAATGGACGATGGAACGACTAGCAGTTAGACAAGACAGAGCTCTGAGCTGAACGACGGGCAAGAAGCGACTTTGGAGGTGAGAGACAGAATTCGAAGATGAAATGACAACGTTAGAAAAATTGTACATGAAAGAAACTACTAAAAAATGCACAATGAGTTGGTTGTTCGCTGATACTGTATGCGTTTACATCGATCTTGATTCAGGTTTTTTTATCAAAAATATAAAGGGGAGACGAAAATGGCGATCGAAGTGAAATATGATAGTCAATGGAGCTTATCACTTCCGCGGGGTTTTCTTGGGGTCAAGTGGAAACACCATGATTATGAAAAAACTTCTAAAATGCAGCCACCTAATTTGGGGCAATGGATTCGAGATGTTGCACAATTATCGATAAGCGGTTCTCAGCGACAATGACAGAGATTGGTGGTCACTCAGGGATTCAATCCCGAGGGATAATCAGCCCCAGGACAAGTAAAAAAAAAATCCCAGAGGATTAAAAATCCTGCTGGGGATTTTTTTTTTTTTTTTGCCTAAACAAGAAATACCAAACAAATTCTGTCGCTTTGATTGCCAACAGCAGCCAAAGCCAACTCTCCTTTTGAAAGACTCTTTGCTCCTAGTTAGATTTAATCGTGGAGTGAGGCGGAAGGGGAAAATCCTTCTAGTTGGATCCGGTCAGATTGTAATACTGTCTGATAGCCGAGTCAACATATTTGAAGGTTTGTTCGGCCATGACCTCTGTTTCAGCTTATCGTTATATGGTCTATTTTCCAGTCTAGCTTTCGTTCACTGATCTCTATCGTTGCAATTTCTCGATTGAGATAGTGTCCTCAACGGTTCGCGATGAAGCATTTGACTGCACGGCAATTTGTCGGTGAAGCTCAGAGCATTGGTCAAGGCGGAGCCAATCATCATCACCACAGGTAGCTAAACAAATTTTATGTTTATTTTAACATCCAAATGCTACCGATCCTAAAATTCCTCCAACCGTTATCGTTTTTTTCATAGTGAGAAAAGTCTTCATCTGCAGCCGCAATAGCGACAGGTCAGGGACCGCATCCTCAATTGGTGGTGGTATGGCGGCAACGTCTTCGGAAATTCTGATGAACAGGAACTTGTCTCATTTACCTTTCGTTAAGACCAAGTTGCATTTCAGTAGGTCGCGAGTTTTTTGGCTAAGGTTGTGCTGTACCCATATTACACTTCCACATGGAGGTCACGTGATTGGTATTAGGTATAACTTGCACCCACGACAATCAGTTGCTTCTAGCGTACTGCCGGGAGACTGAACCTCTATCGAGTTGGAATAGCGACTGTGATTGAATGGCTCTCTACATGGCTAGAAAACTGTTTTGAGATCGAAAGCTTACTTTACCATTATGCTTGACCTAGATTGCGCTTGTGCTCCTAGGATAGCCCCCACGCATAAGTCCTGATTGAATCATCCTCTCAACACCAGCCCTAGTGTATCCATAAGATGAATCCAAACGAAGGATCCTATGATGGAATAAATGTACCATCCGAAGACCCCCCCTCACGTTCACCAGGATCTCGTCTGAAATTCTGTTCTACGTATTCTACCTTGATGTTGGCCTGCCACTATCAAATTTTCCGCTGGATGAAATGTACACCACTGGAAATTGCCCTTCATTTAATATAGCCATTCGCTGTTTCAGGACCAAACCCCTTGGGTTTGGTGGAAAAATATCTAGCGGATCCAAATCCATTCAGAGGATCAAATTCTGCGGAAAATTTTCATTCGTGGTAATACCGAATTCGCTGCAGACTACGCTCAAAGGCTTTCTATAGATTGCATATGTAGAGATTGACGACGCTCGGAGGGAATAGACAGTTCATCTAACTCAAAATTCGTCTGATTTGATAGTAAGCGGAACATCTGAAGACGCTCCTGATCATTGGGTTCTAGTGTTGGAGCTCTTTCTTCGAAATACCGCAAACTGTAGTCGATTGCCCAAACCGACAAAATTTGGTGGTGAATGGTTAATGCCAAAAACTGCATAGGATTGGACAGCCATTTTTTATAATTTTCGTCAATGTCAACCGTCTCTGGAATTGGGAGCTTGTAATTCATCCATATGTTTGCGAAAACGGATTCCGAAGATCCTTTTCCATTCACGTGAATTCCCTGGTTTATCAACGAGAATTGATGAGTCGGTTCAAAAACATCACCAACACGATAGCTGAGCATTTATTTTAGATTTGCTTTGCCAAATCCTGTAAAGGCAAAACAAAATCTCATATAATTAAAACTGCAGCGAGTAAGGTTCAAAAAAGAGGTTATAGTTCACATCGTTACTAAGAAAAATAGAATGGCGAACTGGGTTTGGACGCGATCAGAGAGCGAACAATAAAAGATGACAGCCTGAACATAATGAACGCTCGCAAGGGCAAACCGTACAACGCGCAGGACAATCTGGAAGGAGAACAAATAGCGCTGAAGGAGATACACGTTTGGGTAGGAGGTGACAACCTTTACCAAGATTATGACGTAAGATAGGAGCAGACATGCAACCTTCCCACCGAACGTAGTTCCAGCTGGAAATTCACTTTTCAAAGTCTAGCTCAAAACCTAACTAGCACGATCAACAGGATACCCCCGAAGTCAATCGTGAAACCGTTTGATCGAAATGACGATACCGGAAATCTTCCAGTTTGGTTGCAGAGCCGTCAGATATGCTAGTTTGGATGTGAAGATGCTGGATCGGCTGGAAACCTACACAGGGATAGGAGTGGAACGTGACCCAAGAGATATTTGGGTTTACTGAGCAACTAAGCACCATAACAATCCTCGCGGAATGATTTCGTGATAAAAAAAAAAAATCAAGGGTACGCAGTTTGGAAAACATTCCGTATGCGCGATGTTAATTTGGGGAGTGTTACACGATTCGATATGAAAATCGATTGAGGATAATCAACCCCAGGACATTTTCGGAAATCGATGTGGATTTCAAAATTCAGGGGAAAGGTGCCGCTCATAAAACGGCCATCACAACATTCCTGTCGACGTGTTACTAGAAAAAAATAAAAGAAAGATGTTCATCTACGGTTGTATTGCAGAAAATTTGAAAAAAGCAGCCAGGGGGTTGGGGGAGAGTACAAACCTAGCAACAAATGCATTGAAGGCTAATGGTCTATCTAAATCTGGAGGTCGCATGGGGCCGTCCGAATCAATAGGGGAAAACAAAAAAATAGCTGGAATGGCTTATCCGACTGAAAGAACAGACGCTGCAACGGCTAGCTATGTTTCAAATTTCGTCTCTCACCTAAATCGCATCAAGTGGGACAAAGCTGGTGGAGAAATGACTGGGGAATTTGGATATGGACCTTCACAATGTGAAAATAGCGGTCCTCCACTCGATAATGGAGATCTTTAAACAAAGGGTGACGTGGACGCGCTCGCTGCAAATGAGCATGACGCAATAAAACGTTACGATCTCGAAGATATATAGTCTTTCCTCACGAAGATGGACCCAAACCTACGTTTCGTAGAGTAGAAAGACATTAATCTGGCAATGGACTCAAAAGTGCAGATTCAAAATAATCTGTCGCGATCATGGAAAATGTATAAAACATAGCCCAGGCAAAAATAACAATCCCTGAGGATGTTGAGCTTCTAGATGATGGAAATATGAGACACAACCACGACGCTTCTCACAGCATTTTAATCCTGGAATACCCAAACGCTGGATTCTATTATTTTCTGCAAAGTCTGGAAGGAATGACACCTATAATACCGAATAACCAAATCCCCCAACTTTAGGGGGATCAAACATTCATGCATCCAACGCAAAGGTACCGTTCCTACATGCAGATCGATTGGCCAAGATGGTTCCCTAACTCATAATCAATTTCCATTCATGAGGGGTAATATGCATGTTGAACGAAAACTATTCCCCTGGATCACCAACTCAACACATCGGATCGAGTGTACAAAAAATAAGTATGCTTCTGGGTGGATGGTGTTCAGAGGAAAAAACAATGCATGAAAAACCTACTACTAGGAAAGTCTTAAAGACTCATGATGGGAATCGAAACACTAGCTTTTGAGCTTCTATGACAGACATTCAGCAACTCGGAAATCATCCAAAACTTTGTAGATTATCACGTTGAAAGATTTACCGACGATGAAGCGCTTATCTAATAAATAAAGATGAAGCAACCTAGCGCACCGGAAATTTATCCTGATCTGGATGGTGAAACAAGCGTAGAGCAGTTTCGACTCAAACAATTCGAAATCAGAGAAATTGTTTGGAGGTGAAGTAGATCACCGAGATATGCTAAGAAGGAAACTACAAAAACCGCATGGAATGTGTCTACAATCTCGCTCAAGTCTCTAGGCTAGTTGCAGTCGGTACAGGAACTGGCGAAGTTGGAACCTTGGCAAGTGGAATAGGGAGCTGCTGTATCAATTCTTGGAGGAATTGCCATTGTTGAGGTTGGTAAGTGCAGCAGCGTGGCTTCGGAAAGGTGACGATGAAGAAGTAGAGAAAAACAAGAGAGTATCAAAAAGAAAGAACCGCTGTGAATCTAGTTGAATACCGTAAAAGATCTAGTGTCCAATGCGCGGCGGATGGAACTGTAGTACGAAGAATTTCATCAATTCTTAGGGAGTAGAAAATTCTCGAAGCCAAAGGCTGAACATTAAACACAAGACCAGGGATGATCTGAATGAAATTGACAGCGAGAGGAAGAGAAATTCGGTCTGAGGGTGAGCCACTGGTATTCAGCTGGGGAAAAAAAAAGAAGCCTTGAGGCAATTCTCCCGAAGGTAGGTCAGTAAGTCGAAACCCATCAACAAAAAAATTGAGTTCCAGTTTACAATCTACAAATGAAAGAAACAGCATAAAAAAATCCCTGCTGATATCAACAGGGGATTTTTTTTTTTGCTTCAAGGCACGAATCGGAATAGGGGCCCCAACCCCTCCGGGATGGGCAAAAAAAATCCTGGCTAAAAAACCAGGGATTTTACTCACTCTCGGAGCCAGACTCCTACAGACTCAGATCTGGCTCGCGACTCATTTCAAACCAAATCAAAAATCGATAGTAACATTTAGTGTTTTTGAGCCTTGCATTTTTTTCTGCCATTGGATCTGAGGAAACGGGCAGGACTGATTCTTACGGTTGAAGACGGTCAGCGAGGACGCTTCGGGGCGAAACCTTGAACTTATTGTGAGGGTCTTCGCACACCAAATTTACAATGCAGCCCTCACCGAATTTGGTTTCGGTGAACTTGATTTAGTGAGGGCGTAAATTTTCCTTCAGTTCTTCTTCGAGAACATCGAAATTTTGAACCTGCTTTTTGTTTTTGCAAGCGAGATTCAAATTTCTCATCTGACGGAATATTTGATGCCATTTTGATTTTTCTGTATATGGCGAAACTTTATATTTCCAAATTTTTTTGGGGGGTCTGGAAGGGTTTGACAGGGGTTGCTGTGTCATGGGTTATCTAGAAAGATTTTGCACCAGCACTTCTGTGTGTTTTATCTGGGGCGTGGTGGGTGGGCACTTTTGTCAGAGGATTTCTTCAATCGATTTTGTCTGTCAACTCTCTTTTTACCCCTAATCATGGAAATCGCATACTTCACATTGTTACACAAAAATAATATCAAATATAAACGGGAATTTTAAATCAGGAAAGTTAAACCATTTCATTTTATTGTGCAATATATTTGGGCATAAAAGAATTCTCATCTTCACTTCAGTCCTCTGATTAAGCAAAAACAAATTATTCGTTCATGTACATTCCATTTGGCTCGCCCCGTCCCCGACCTGCTTTTTTCCTCCTCCATGAACACACTTAAATTCTCGACTTTTCAGACCGCGCAGTTCATGTATAATCCCATTATGACCACCGTCCCCCAAATATCTTAGATGATCTTTTTTCTGACCAGGACAAGACCGTCCACCATATGAAACTCGATCACTAAGGAACCTTTATGTCAACAAATACTAAACACAACACCAAGCTCGCAGAAAATACCATCAGGATTCAAGGGGCCTCTTATGGATTCATTAGATCCCAGTCCTAAACAAGTCATCATCCTGCTTTTTTAAAAACAACTCTTAAAAAACAACTCATTGATTCATATCTCTCCGCTCCATGTTTTGGGTAACTTATTCTTTACTTATTCTTGTTTTTGTGTGTTTATCTATTTTTTTTAATGTTAAGTCGGCCACCTTCATTTCTAATGTGTAGGTAATCTACCATTATTTAAAAAAATTTTGCTTGTTATATGTCTTTCCAACTTATATCATATTTTATGTGCTACTACTGTATGGGTGCCACTAAATAAAAAACCCTTTTGCGTTTTCCCTTTCCCTGGCTCCACAATCTCTTGCAAATTATACAAATATATATTTATTTCATTCTATTTTTTTCATTACGAGTATCATTTTTAATAATTTTATGATGGTTTTTCTATTGTATTTGTGGGTCAATGAGATGAAATAAACCTTGAAACCTGAAACCTGAATTGTCTAGGGAACTATACCTGCGAACGAGAATGCTAAAATGTGTATTTATTTTAAAAAAAAGCGATTTTGTCATTAGAATTGGGGATCCCAGATGGACTTAACGGCAGAGCTAGAAATGCTACGTTATCCGTATCCAGGATAAATAGTGTCCACCTTGAGAAAATAACCTCTAACTTGACTTGCCTGTAACCAAAAAACAACTGAGGGCATGAGCGTAGACTGTAATGGCGCTTGTTTCCCCCCTGCTATTTCACATTGAAGCGTTTCCCAGCAGCCGTTGAATTATTATCGGAGATCTCCGATATAATTATTCTAATTACAAATTCCTTCGTTTGTGACATCTAGACTTTTCGAGCTTAACCATTCACAGGTATACTTTCCTAGCCCGTTACCAATGCAACTGTGTAAAATATCTCAAAATTTTTAAAAAGCTGGGGGCGCTCTTCAAAAAAAATGTTGCTATTAATTGCTTTATAAGCTTTCTTGTCTCCTTCTCTCCCTACTCTATGGCTCCTTGTACTCAATGAGTGCTTCGCTCTTAAAATTCAAGATTCCTTAAAATGCATACCGCTGTGGTGTGTTCTAAAACTGCACTATTTTGACCCTGCTACCACCCCTTTCATTGACCCAACCTATTGTATTCATGACAGCCCCCCAACTCGCACTATGATTTTCTCTTTAAAATGTTGCCCGTCACAGTGTAAAAGTATAAAATATAAATCCGATTGTTCTATTTTGTGGCTTTTTGGGATTAAAATGTGAGATGACTTGTAGCAAAGCATTTCAACAAATTCACCGAAATGGTATCCCATTTGAAGCTGGGTTAAGCTTAAAGAGATAAGTGGACATTTCCAGCAAAATATGCCCCTCCCATTTCTAAAACAATTTTAGCACAATAATTAAATTCAAACCTGGAGGGAATAAGCCGTAAAACCATCTTCATGTAATAATATGCTTTTGTATTTTCTGTCGTGCATGACAGATATCCGTAAATGCTTGTTTATGGGGCCGATCAGGACAGCAGGCAAGTTCAAAACTTACTTTTTTGTTTTCTTTCTTGTTCAATAAACCTACGAAATGTCCTCGTTGGTATTTCTACGAACCAAGGGCATATTTATCCAAAAATTTGTATCCTCAGAAAATCTCCTCGTGTCCCTTTAAATGAAGAAGACCCTCTTTGATTAAGTCGAATGTTGTCCAAAATAGATCCATGAAAATGTTTAATGAATGTTTAGAGTAATGCAACCTTATTCTGCATGCATTAATGTATTTTGACCTCATTTGATTTTCTGTGAACTCTAGGTGACATTGAACCTGACCTGTGCCGGTGGTTCCATATCCAATTGTTTTCCAAATTTAATTCTTACAGCTCTGCCAATTTGAGCTTTATAACACAAAATACACAATTTTTACCATTATCTGCTTAACTAACATTACAATACTGTGTTAATATGACCAACTTTGGGAGACACACGGGCAACTTCGGGCACTGTCAAGTTTGGTCTCATTGTTTAGATAAGGCATTTTTCTTCCCAATTCAAGTTAGTTTCGTCTCCAAAATCATACTTACGAACATACGGCGTTACAAAACATCCAAGTTTTCAAAAACTAGAATCAGTGTAACTCCACTTAGGAACATGCTTCTCCGATTTTTTTGGACTGAAATACTCAGAATTTTCGGCTGTAATCGACTAAATTCATGTTTTCGTCTCCACATGTAAACAAACCACTGCGCATCGGGGATATACCTTTCTGCGCACAGGTCATATCTTGTCAATATGAGCGTGCCCCACTTCTGTCGGCGATGATCATGGAACATGAAAGAGTACTCCCTGCCGAGAATTGCCTTTGTTGGTCATATGCTTTTTAGCAATGAGTTGCCGAGTGATATCGGCGTTGGTAATGCCAATTAGGGAGAGCTTTCTCCTTCTCTCCTACCCATGACAGGTGTGAGTAATATTCTGTAGCAGTTTCATTATACTGATCCCATTACTGAACTACTTCAAAGTCAGTAGTTCAGTAATCACCAGAGCTGCGAGCTGCGAGGAAAGAATCGTAGTCCGCTATCACAGACGAGATCACATTGTAGAACATAATCACGTAATAGACTGGGACAAGGGTAAGGTCATAGGCACAGAACAAGACAAACGCTGGAGTTAGGAGGCCATTGAAATCCGTACGCTGGCGGGGGACGCCATCATGAACCGCGACGAGGGTCAATATTTTCTTTCACATATTTATGATGAGCTGTTGGAGAAAAAAATCCCTAAGGATTGGAGAAGCAACTGTCAACTCCAGGTTGAAAAAATCACCAACCAAACTTGGACATCCACCAGTCTCATCTCAGTACTGATGAAAGGAACAGCCGTTCCTGAAACGTTCACAACTCAAGTAAGTTGACATGGATCAGTAATAATGAACTTACTACATAAAGACAGTGTATGGAATGACAGGTCAACAAGCTATGACTTCCACCACATTCGACCGACATATTAGATGGGTTGGACACACCTTCTTTGCCAAACGTCTTTATATCCCGCACTGCAGTTCCCCATTTCATTCAAAGAAAAGACGTTGTCTCTTTATAGTATATCTGATGTAAGTCATTTAACCGGTCTTGGAGCTGCTCCTTCATAGTCCTTGTTTCTGCGCCATACAATAAAATGTTTTCCACCCATACCATGAATCGCAGTTAGTCAGACTTTTATATGATATCACGCATTGCAGACGTTCTTTGCTTGTTCTTTCTTGCTCAGAAATACTTTCCAGTTATCAAGTACATAGTACTATCAGATTTTAAATCCTACTTTATTGATAGTTGTGCCATTCATTTTACGTACGGAAGTGGTGATCTACGTCCGTTATTCACAACATTAATTCCTGGTCTTCCTTTGGCCTTCATCATTAGTTTCTCTTTAGCGGCGGATATGGGCAGGTGATATCAGTTCTGCAGTCAATGACACTGTTAGAAATTTCCGTAACTTAAAGGAAAACAGATTTTCCGTAACTTTACAGAATCTGTTTTAGAAAACACATAAAATAAAAAAAAAAACTAAAAAATGTTAATTTTACGGAAATATTTTCAAAAATTTCTGGCAGCACAATTTTCCCGGACTTTTTTTTTTGGCTCCGATAATTTAAATACGGAAAATTCTGTTTAAAATACACATTTTATCCATAATATGAGACAAATTCTGTAAAGTTACTGTCAAAGTCCGTGTAAAATTGGACAGAAATTCGGTAATTTACCCTAAAAAGTCTGGAAATTCTGCTGCCAGAATTTCCGTATTACATTTACGGAAAATTTTCTAACGTGAACAGGTCAGCATAGTGTAAGATCGTCAGTGCTTTTAAGGGGATGGCCTGATTTAAGATATGAGTTTTCATCTTTATAGATTAGCCTTCACTCCAAAAGCCGCCCGCCCACGCCCAAAAAAAAAGAACAAACACCAAAAATCTGTAAAGTTTCGCAGCGATATTTCATCCATTTTGATGCAAGAGCATAAAAAACGTTATTTTTTATGTTGATGGGACAGAGACTGCCATAGTAAAGCACGTAGCTTGTTCACAAATTACCGTTTGGACAATCCCCAATGCCCAAATCGAGCCAATCGTGTCCTACCCCTCCACCTCCCTGCCATGTTACGCTATTTGAGAAATCCCGGATTTATCCTCAGTTACACTACAAAATGTCCTCTTAAACCCTATATTACAATAAATCATAGTAAATCATGAGAATTTGGGAATATTATTGACTTCAAGTCTGTCGGGTTCGTGATAAACCGCATTGCAACACAATGTACTTTCCAATAACGGTCCTTTAGATTTACATATTCGTGACCAGATATTAGTGAAGACTAGCCTGTGGATCCCGT
Source organism: Ophioderma brevispina (assembly GCA_023653785.1). Classification (NCBI taxonomy): domain Eukaryota; kingdom Metazoa; phylum Echinodermata; class Ophiuroidea; order Amphilepidida; family Ophiodermatidae; genus Ophioderma; species Ophioderma brevispina. The sequence continues at coordinate 9,197 of JAMKCH010013777.1, read as the reverse complement.
GACAAACTCTGGAGACAAAGATTTAAAGGCGTCCTTGGGGGGGGGTTCCCTGATCGATGTTTAAGGTTTTTGACTTGGTTTGCCGCTTTCAATTTCCGTCATTTGTGCGCAGGGGAAAAACCAAGTTAACACGGGGGTAAACATTGAGAACTGTCGCAATTGACTCTAATATGTATATCAATTACTCGCCTTATCATATAATCTCAAAATGTATAGTTTGTTATAGACCGACTTCAAATGGAGGACGCTATGGCCAAAAATGTCCAAAGGTAAATGCACTTTCAGACAAGGTCAAATTGTTTTAATATAACCGATTTTAAAGATGTGTCTATTATATGTTTTCGTGCATGACAATTTTTAATTGGTACTTTTAATAGTACAAATGTTGGTCTTGACCTTGAAACCTTAAATAGCCGCCATTTTGCACATCGACTTCCACAATCGATTTTAATCTGTTATCCCTTCACCAGCACAAAAGGAGGGATTCAACAGTCGACCCTTTGATCATAATCCCTCTGCCGCATCGGATGAATCGGCCGGCATCAATTACTGTAATTTTTTGAAAACTCTAATGTCCGAACACGTAAAAAAAGTGTAAAAGTCGATTGGATATTACAACATGTTCCGGCTGTCTCCGGTGTGTATTTGTTGTTGTTTTCGTTTTTAAGACGTTAATGTACCATCTTTATTGCTTTCAGTTTACTGCCCAAGACTGCCCAGTGTAAAAAATAACGGATTAAAGTTTGACTAAATTTGAACGTTTGACCCGGGGGAGGGCGTCTGGATTTTCCTAGGGCCCCATGCTCGTTCCACAGGGGTTCTCAAAGCGACCCCCTAACTGGACCAATTTTCAGCTAAAATATACACGCCCTAATTGGGACCACTTCGGTGGAGATTCATACTCTTTTCAATGGAAATATACACCTAATGGTACAGCAGTAATTATGACATAATTACTGTGCTGTATTTTAAATATATTTTCCAGCATTGTTTTTATCCCAGTTTATCTACTTGTTTCTGAAATTCCCCACTTATAATGTATTTTTACGAGACGTACTCAAGGTCAGAAAAGTAACCTCCCCTGGTTCATAAAACAAAATTCACAATTACACCGTGTAAAAGATTGACTTGACAAGATGTAAATTCAAAATGATTTTAATACATAATATGATCTGAATTAATCACAAAACTCACAAAATATTAAACAATGGCCCCAAATTATATGTTTCTTCCCATTTACAAATACACCACGCACATAATCATTAACTCAAGTTGCAAAGTTCACTTTTGGGTGCGCACCAGTCTATTGTAGAATCAGATCCACATATAAATCTTGGCGACGACAATTCTTGCTGATACAGTTCAACTAGTTCTGCTAACCAGGGGGTGGCGGCAGACGGGTCCTTTTTTAGGGGGGTCTAGACCGGCCGATTATTTGTAAACTCGTAGACTTAATACACGTGGACAGTATGACTGCCACAGTCGTTATGTAAGTGTTCCATAGCGTTACGTGCATGCGTAAAGGGAACGTCACTGGTAAAGAAAGCATGTGCCTGTTGGAATTTTAATGTTAACCTTGTTTTTTCCAAAGGGCACCAAAGTTCGTGCAGCTCTGACGATTCTGACAACTTTTTCAGAATTATTAAAGAACATAACATTTTCATAAAATCAAATGTTATTCAATTCTCCACCTTCTTCTTTAGAGTCGCAGGTCAGGCTCGCTTAAATCTCGTTGGGGGGTGTGCAAGTGTCAGCAGAAAAATAACTTGCAACAGGAAGTTGGGTGGGGCTTTCGCAAATTTGTCCGGCGATAGGTCAACAAAAACATCGAAGACAAGTCGAATTTCACATTTCTTTCAGTTCGCGGAACTGTTTTAAGGACGTCCACATCCTGTGCTCGAAGTGTTTGACATAGCAATTAACAAAGTCTATTGTTCATAACAGGTGTGCAATCCTGCTTTCCTATAGGTAAACAAAAGAACCTCTGTACAGTTCTTAGAATGACAATGATAAGACACTGTGCTCCGATTTCCTTGACTCGGACATCTTCTTACATGTTTTGGTCTCAGGAAGTTCTCAACACTAGTCCATTTAGACGTAGTCATCAGATAATTCATGCTTTGCCTCACCCATTGCAATTTTCATATTTTTCTAGTTCTCCTCACTCATATTTATATGGCAATTAAATTAACATGATTTAATTAATACACTAACAGAAAAATAGTATAATATTCGGAGTCTGTCACAGTATTATAACTCTTTACTTTGCATGCAAAATTTTTGATAATAGTACAAGTTTTTCACTGTAACTGCATTATTTACACAATTATCAATTGTTTTTATGCTGTATTCTAGATGACAATAAAAAATTGAGATTGAATGTAATTTGCAATGAGATTATACCCCCTGCGGGACATGTTCTCACTACCTAAAAAGAACATATTTAAAATAGCAATATACAATAAAAATGACCCTTGTGCTACTGCAAGAAAAAAAAAAACACTTAGGGTTATTTGCTGCTATGTTTATGTTAATTTTTTATTTCTAATTTGACGCTTGTTTATAGAAAATCACAACTTGAATTTGTACCCCCGCGAGACTAGACTGGTTTAATTTGAATTTGATACACATAGCGGTTCCCCCTGCATTTGCAGCTAGTCCCTCTTTTTTTCGGACCGAGCATTGGGTTCCCGACCAAATACAATAACCAACCCCTGTAGTACGTGTTGATCGGTTTCCATGGAAGTCGCCATAGTTTGAGGTATTTACTTGCATCATTCATCGCGTGCTGATCGCTGATCCCGATGACCCGGAATTTATTACTTCAATGAAGAAACAACTCAAACTGAGAATTTTCTCGAGTGAGAAAATCTGATAGGCTTATCTCGGAGGGCATTATGAATAACTATTGCAATTATGGGATGGCAGATAGATCGTTCAAAGTCAGTGGGTCGTTGTGCTTCCTTCCTACAGGCAGGCCTGCAGAGGTTAGAAAAGCCCTTTATTTTACGTTCCCCGTATCAACAGTCACGGATTTTGAATTTATTGATTTGGCACTAGTGATCTAAACACCACTCGTATTGTTGACTTTACCAAAACTTTTGTACAAAATGTACAGGCATTAGTTAAGAATCTGTCTTGTTGATCATCCTTTCAAATAAAGAAAAAAAATTTCAAATTGATCCAAATCGGAGCTTGTTGAGTACACCGATAGTGAAGATTACTCTTTCAAAAAACTTTGAAAATTTCACTTAGCGAATTTATCAAGGCGAGACCTCTATCATTATGACCCGTACCGATATTGGCTTTCAAAATATTAACAAATTACATTGAACTTGGGGTAATACCGGCAGGAACTAGCATTTTATAATCAAGTCCCTACTAAAACTGACGCTATATAACTATTGTAACGGTATCGGTAATGAAGCCGAGAAATGGGACGGGCTGTTTAACAGTCGGTCGATATGACTATTTACGGGCGACTCTGGCTGCAATCAAAAGCTGTGGTGTGATGGGAGTTATGCACCATGCAAAGCCCAGGGCAATTGTGGATCAAACTGCTCACCTCGGAACACTACGCCAACGAGGGCTGTCGAAGCCCGATGGTGAGCAATATCTAATTGGCGAAAGTTTTTAGTTTAAAATTTCTCACTATTTCGTATCCCTACGGCTGCAACTCTTATCTAAATTTTATTCACAGCACAAGTAGCCAAATATGATCCTCTAGCTGCTTTTCTTTTAAAGAAAGTTTTCCCATGTACAACCCTATGCAACTTATAAAATCCCAGTCCGACTGACGCGTCTCGCATAGTCCTCCTAGAAGAAGACCCTCGCCTCGTTCTCCCCCTGTGGACCTTGCCACTCCGCGCTCGTTGGCGAGGTCAGGGGAAAACGATATCCTTCTAGATGGACTACATGAACCAGTCGTAGTTAGCCGTGACGTCAGCGTTTATTTTGTTGAACCGCCGCACTGGCAGACTTTAGGGCTAATTGAAAGCAAATTTATTCGTTGGATTTGACATGAAAGAGGTAAAAAATCGGTGATTAGGGTGAATATTCGACTCAGATAGTCTCAGGTATTTAAGAATTCCGTTTCGAGGCCAAATTCTTCAAATATACCCGGGAATGGGTGGATAACTGCGATAAAACAAATTCTCGCAGCCTATCATTTGTACGGTAATGAAATACGAAAGCATTTGAATACACTTTTTCCCAACCTTTTTTCGCGCATTGCGCGCTCGAGGTCTGGGTCTGAACGGACAAGGACAATGGGAGTTATTTTGGTTTAACAATACAACGCGTGGTGACGATGCGTTGATTTCCCGCTATATATGTCGGAGCGAAATTGTTTATATTTCCTTTCACACTATTTTAAATCAGAAATTTGCTTTATACACAACTGGCTTGGAACTTTATCTCAATTTTTAGACAACATTTATAACGATTTAAAGTTAGTATCAGTCAAGGAACTAGCAATTCTGCACATCAACTTTGCGCGAAAATTCAAAATTGGCAGTGGAACTCGTGCTCCTTGTATTGACAGCGAATAAATATCTATGTGATAAAGACACTTTGGGGCCAAAGATGAGGCTGTGTAGCATACGTCAGGCATCACTAGATCACTCTCGTATCGAGCTTGCACGTAAGGTTGCCTGTTGCAGTTCATTAACGAGAGGTTGCGGTATGATGCCTGTAAAATATATCTCTTTCCTTCCAATGTTCCTGAAGGTTGGAGGCAAATTTGAGGACAGGACACACATTCAATGGGTGTACAACTCTTACGACAATTGAAACCGGCGACATCATTATTTTTGCTTAAGAACTCGCCTCTGTCTCGTTCTTCCACATAAAATAATGGTATCGCTTGGTTTTCAATTCGTCGTAAAAGAGTACCTTCGTGGCCTGAGATAATAGTCCGCCAGACTCACATACGGAAGAGAATAGGGTACTCATTTTTTTGACTCTTCAACGCCCATACACACACACACACACACACACCACCATAATTTAATTACTTTCCAGTTTTCTACATTTTACGGATTTCTGAATATCTTTTTCATTTGACCGGGGGCGATTTTTTTATGATGTAAATAAATAAAAAAGTCGTTGTTTAGTAGGTCTAGCGCTATCAGTATATAGTATTGAACTGTTAAACTATGACCATTGAACCCCGAGCTTTAAAAAGTGCGAACTTGAATTCGAACATATGAGCCTGACGTATCCATCACATGGGCGTTTCGGTCGTCGCGCATCATTATTAGGTTATTAAAATACAGTGACTTTACGACAATGGACTACTGACTTTCAGTGGATTGTATGGCATATCGTTCATAGCGAAACGAGTTTAAGTGCGCCCTGTTACCTTTGTGCAATACACATAACACACAATTGTATGAAATGTTTTCACCATCCAGATATCACTACTTTCCCCTTCATAGTGTCTGTATAGGGTTTCTTCTTTGTACCTGGTTGTCTTGAACTAAAGATCTACTAATAACCCCTTTATTATCACAACAACTAATCCATACTTTTTCTCTGCAAGAAAACGAGTCGCTATTAAGCAAAAGATGCCTTTATACTCTATAGCCACGAATATGTCCTGCATACTTTTATTGATACTTGCTGTACCTTTCACATCACGATTAACCCCATGTCATGGAGCAACGGAAGTGGAAGCGGGTCTGGCATTACAGCAACAGGTGAGTTTGGATTTACTGGTACATTTCGGGTGCAAAACTCTTTTGATACACAATATAATAGATTCAGGCTGATGTGGCAGCGTGAAAAAGTTGCATGGAAGCCATGAATATTGTCGTGACTTGCGCCAGTGTTTAATCCGATGACAAGTTGATTTGTGTAGGGTCTGAAAAGAAACACCAAATTTTGCAAAAATAGACCTCTTATACCACTGCAACAACATAAAAAGAAAAAAACAGACAGGCCACTAACCGGCCACTACTCACCTGTTCAAATCTTGGATGACATTATGTAGCCATTTAATGTCATTCAATTCCACCTGCCGCCATACAGCTCACTACTAATATGGATGCATTGGCTTTTGTAGTTTGTCTCGATTTTTGCGTGCAACCATAGAAGTGCTCTTTTGTGTCAGAGAACGTATGACTATGTATGAATTCGAAATGAAACTCGTCCCTGCCCCTCCATTCATCTTAATGCCCCTGACAGAATAACGGTAGCCTACTGTCAGAGCTTGTCAGCGCGATCTATTCACTATGAGCTAGAGTTGCCTCAACTCATGGCAGAGTTCAGTAACTTCCATTGATCAGTGTAGTTTGAAAATACAACCACCCTTTTGTTGGGTATGATATATGATCCCAGAACACACGTTCAGCTCATGTCAATGCATGTACAAGTACAACCCACTGAACTTGTCCTTGGTGGATGAGCATATTGTAAACTCAAAGTGATATAGCCAGCATCTTGAAATACCGACGTCCATAGTGTCCTAAAATAAATTGTGTTTTAAAGCGGCACTGGCACATTTTCACAAAATATGAAATTTCTTAAAGTTGCTCTCAATGATAGTCTAGGCCATTGGAAGACAGAGATTATATTTTACACATAAAATACCACACCCAAAACAAAAGTGGACATTGAATATGAGGATAAAGACATCCAGGTAAAATTGTAGGCCCAAGCTTCATTTTCCTTCGCACTAACTTTAATCACAAATGTGTAATATCACATGAAATATTTTTGCTCGTCTCACTGATATTAAACCACAAGGTTATAACCGATCAACGTGCATAGCGTGGGAAACATGCCATCGGGCGTTGCGTGTTCTTGTGTTGAACGCCATTTTCGTCGTCTGCGATTTAGCGTCGCCGGCGACTTTAAATTATAAATCGTTCTGTTTACCCATAAGGAAGCGGATTGTGTCTTAATCATTTCGGGTGAGGGCTTTTGTACTAGTATATAAAAGCCTTACAACCATGCAAAAATATCGATTTTGAAAATCTTTATGCCGCACTATTTTCAAAGTGTGCCAGTGTCTCTTTAAAGAGAGCGACCCGTATTCCAGAATCTTGCTTAAAAGCAATATGAAACTGCAAATCGCGTATAATAAAATTGGTTTTTTGCGCAAATATTTTTCACATCATTTGGCTTTCTTTGAAGACAGTACCACTCTATTCCAAAAACTAAACGCAAATTAGTTAAATCCCATTATTTGCCAAATGCCCTTATTCCAGAAAGGTGTTTAGAGCGCGATTTTTAAGCTAACAAATTCCAGAAAGATTTTTAAATTTGAACGCAATTTTAAGCCCTACAATGCCTCTAATGTAAACATAAATAAAGGAAACTTACACTAAGTTGTGCTACGTAGAAAATGTGTATTTTACTAAAAAACTAATTTTGCAAATATTAATCATAAGATATGCATTTTCTTCACTCGAAATAATATTAATTTAGTGTTTTATAAAGTAGATAATACTGGAAGTTGTATTACCACAGGGTTCAATTTTAAATGAACACGATTTATGATGACACCATTGAATAAATATTACTTTGAATTTAACTAGCTGCTGTACTCAAACTTATGTTTTCCAGTATATGTTAAATAACTGCTCATTTACCTCTTGCGGAAAAATGGGACAAATCAATGCACGCGCGGTGAGATTTTGAGAAAATTGATGTCCCGATAACCCGGAACATCAAATTATTTTTTACAAAATGACAAATCTTAGCAGCTAGACTTCTCCAACATACCAATGTTGTCTTGTGGCCAAACATGTGTAGAAATTATGTAATGATGTTTTCCTTGTATTCTAATTTTAATTTTGTATTTTTGAATAAAAACATGTTCGTGAAAACGTGTTTATTCCGTTATCCTTCACAAAGTCCACTTGCTAAGTTTGGTAAAACTTCTACTACGATATTGATTGTGCATCTTAGTTCGAGGTAAACATAATGCGACAGTTGGAAATGGTGTTTTCTTCAGCTCACAATGACTATTATAAAGTCTAAAAATGTTGAACTTTTAAACGAAATGGGACCATTTTTTTAAGGAAGTGAATTACGTTATCCGTATTTATCAGCAACCAACCAAGCTATTTAAATAAGTGACAAGAGGCAAAGTATCTAATTTTCCTACAAAAATTTTATACACTTTCACTCCATAATTTTAGTCAATGAGAATGTGAAAAATTGGTCAAAAATTTTTACACTATGTATTGTGGATTACGTTATCGTTTATTACTTGATGCGTCTTCTGTTTACATTAACAACTTAAGTTGGCTCTGGAATGATATGGTGTTAATTAAATGTAATCTTGTAAAAATAAATTCGTAAAAGGTATCTTAATAATTTTGTTTATTTATAAGGTCTGATTTTCAGGCAGAATTCCATACTCAAGGACAACTAATAAACTAAACAAATTGGGAGGATATTTTTTTGATGCAATTATCCCAAACTTTGATTTCCTACAAATAGAAATTGTTCCCAGCAAACCTCTCTGATAATGTCATAAGTTTGGCAATATTTTTGGTTGAGTTTAAAATTTTGATACGTTAATAAACCTGTTCTTTTTGGTGTATAAAAACGTTTGTGTGCATCTACTGTGCAGAAACGTAAGAAGTGTTTGTTGCAATATATTTTTCCCGTATAGGGATTGAATACTTAAATGTTTCAAACAAAAACATACCATTTTGAGGCAAATTTACGTTTTCATGAAAATCGACCGTATATGCTCTAAAAGTCTATTATAATGGGGTTTTTTTTTGCATTGAATATTCATCTTATTATATATTATTCCTTTATAAAACGATGACATTTTTTTTTAGAATCAATGAATAAATTCACGAAATGCCCAGAACATGTTCTATTTACAAAATATTAGGTCATTATTTGAGTATGATAATTATCGTCTTCTCCTAAAGGCTGACTCGGAGATTTCCAATGAGGGCGCACTCATTTTCAACAAATCGTGTTTTTTTTTGCATATAAAGAATGCTTGTCCATATACTATCATGTGTGAAATAACTAGCTCAAATCGAAGTCCTTCATATAGAAATCACATTTTGCTATAAAATTCCGGATCTGGAATTTTCGTTATAACACAGTATCCTAACCTATTGCACTATTTTACTGTGCATTAACATTTCAGCAGAAAACGAAAATTCTATTATTTCTAACTTTGAATTAAGCCATTTTAGTAACTACGGTTTTTTTAGTTTCTA
>JAMKCH010013776.1:0-35674 GCA_023653785.1 Ophioderma brevispina | reverse complement strand
GCAGGGTGTTCTAAAGTAAATGACGCATTCGCACGCGCGCGTCTGGCTGTTTTAGAGGACGTGGCCGATGCGTATTTACTTTAGAACACGCCTGCGTCCTCTAAAACAGTCAGACGCGCGCGTGCGTATGCGTGATTTACTTTAAACAACCCCTGCGTCTCCTAAAACAGCCAGACGCGAGTGTGCGAATGCGTATTTACTTTAGAACACCCCTGCGCCCTCTAAAAACAGCCAGACGCGTGCGTGCGTATTCGTATTTACTTTAGAACAACCCTACGTCCTCTAAAACCGCCAGACCGCGGCGTGGCGTATCCGTATTTACTTTAGAACACCCCTTCGTCCTCTAAAACAGCCAGACGCGCGCGCGTGCGTATTTACTTTAGAACACCCCTGCTCTTCTAAAACCTAGCCAGCGCGCGCGTGCGTATGCGTATCTACTTTAGAACCCCCCTGCGTCCTCAAAACAGCCAGACGCGCGCCGTGCGAATGCGTATTTCTTTAGAACACCCCTGCCGTCCTCTAAAAAAAACAGCCAGACGCGCGCGTGCGAATGCGTATTTACTTAAACCCCCCTGCGTCCTCTGAAACCCATACGGCCGCGTGCGTATGCTTATGTACTTTAGAACACCCCTGCGTCCTCTAAAACCTTCCGACGCGCTCTGCGAATGCGTAGTTACTTTAGAACACCCCTGCGTCCTCTCTAAAAAAGAGCCAGACACGCGCGTGCTAATGCGTATTTACTTTAGAACACGCCTGCGTCCTCTAAAACAAGCCAGAGGTATGGAACTCATGCCATTGTTAACTCGGTCATAAAAGTTACTCGGCTCTGAAAACTCAACAAAAAAATCCGTACCAGAAGTCGTGCCACAAAAAGTCGTACAACAAATTGTCCCCCATCCCATTTAGTGTCCTGGGCGATGTGCATTAATGTGTCAATATGGGAACGCGTGTAATGTTTTGGTTGTGTACTAATCCACAACTAAGTACGAATTTCGGTAACGCAGTAGTGAACCTTAGTAGTGGGAAGTACCAAGTACTTAGAGCTACTTAGTATGTTGTATAAAGGTAAGCTACCAGTGTCATGAGTGTGTGCTGGGGAACGGAACCCAAGGTCATTTATAATTGAAATCTCAATTTCACAGACTTAAATTATGTGTGTGCGCGTGCGTGCAGTCCTGATCATGGAACCGTATCTTTGAGTATGGAAGCATACAAGTGCAGTGGCGTGTTGTGAAGTAACTATAAATGATATGCCGGACATCGCCGGTAGGAGAGAAGGAAGGTATCTATATCATCATGTAATTTTCAATTTTGATTGTTTTTTACAACTATTTTATCATGTCGCAGGTGTTTTTTTATCCCGAAAATACACTTGTATCAGAAAATGAGAAAGTCTGGGAACTTCAGGGGCATGCTCTCTAAAAAGCAAAGCTTAAAGCATTCCTCCATTTCCATGACCATTTATTACTTAAATAAAGAAACAGAAGATGGTTATAAGGGACACCATATAACCTTTTGTCCTTCATAAGCTACCAATAGCTACATGAGGCTGTCCTTTATAAATACCCAAATACCTATTAGCTATTCTGCTAAGATTTGATTATATTACCATTGTCATACAATCAGACTCCGGAATACAACACAATGGCCATACCGCGCGTTATTTATATCATAGCCAAGTCCATTATGAGCTATAAAATCACAATTCCTATGGCGCATGTCAATAGCTTTCATCAACTGTTTATTGAGCAATACACCCCACTGTATTTTTTAAGTGTTCAGGCCCCCGAAAACAAAAATTGCACAAAGAGGATCCTCCCCCCCCCCCCCAGAACCAGAATGCCACTCCCATGCTGCTTAATAATACAGCGCACATCATTACAAAGCGGCAGGGTGGGTTCTTGGGGGGAAAGGTTTTTCATATTGGAATTTTCAATTAGACATTGAAGCCTGAATTAGTGCACTCCTTGCAACGCGGCATGTGGTCTTGGGGTGGAAAGCTTCAAATATGACATTTTAATTACCCATTGAAGCCTGTATTATAAGTTTTACATAAAACCGACTTTTTTGGGAATTTATGTAATTGATATTTTTTGAAACAGCAAAGTAAACTTTGAGCATGTCGTTTTATAATGTAGACTTTTTCATGTTCATCGCGTTCTCATGAAAACTACAGAGGGTCGTCCTTCATCCTTATCCGGCGATGTCCTATAGTGGTTAAAAGTAAACAAATATCTTTTTCCGAACTTGGGAAATAACCGCAAAATACATTTCACATTTCTGTTATATGTACCTGTATACAGTGTACATAGTTCCCAACCATAACTCTCAACACTAAAGCCCCTATCAGCGATTTCTTGTAACAATGTACACAAATGGGCGCCCCTATTTTCGATCGTCAAACGCCCTCTAGAATTTTCAAATTGATATTTTTTGCATGGTCATAAGCTTTATATACTTAATCCTTACCACGCTCTTATGAAGCAGAAATAGTTTACAATAATGTCGCCGGCGACACTAACTTCAGCAGACGACCAAAATGACGTGACACAAGAAAACACACACCCGAGTTGATTCTCACAGCATACAACTTGTTGACCAGTTCGGACCTTAGTGGTTTTATATCAATGAGTTACGAGTCTTATGATATTCACGAATAGACCCTTTGTTGATATTTACGGCAACTATAAAAGTTATTTTACAATTATTTATTTTTTTCTTTTTTTCTTATGTCATTTTTTAAGTTATCTTTTTTTTTAGTATAAAATATATCTCTATTCTTCCAATTGCTATACTCGATTCGCGCCGATATAGGGACAAACCTTGACTTTTTACGGGTGAGAGCTATTTGTGATGGGCACACGGCAATTAAACTTTGCAGCACTCCTAGTCCGTGCGTTCTTAATAATACTGTGTGCTCTACGGTCAATACGAGGACAGTGGTCGAAGCATAGGGGTCACTGGTTAAAAGTAAGTACGCTCATATGTGAAATACTACCTGTATACGGCAGGTGCGTCTTGAATCTGAATATGGTACAATGTTGTTGCTCTGTCACACCCAACAGGTGATTGGGCCTAATCGTTACTTTTCATAGGTTAACTAACACTATAATGATTAATGATAAAATATTATAGTACTATATACCCACTCATAGATGGTCAAGCAGCCGGTCTGAATAGTGAAGCACGTTGGATAAACTATTTGGAAATGAAAAAACGTTGGCCTAAACACATAAACACGCAAAAACACAACTTGTATAATGTCGCCTAAAGTAACTTCTTAGTCTAAAGAATTCGGGGAGGGAATTTAATTTGCAGTATACATTTAGGAACAGTGTAGAAGGACCATACACATTAAAAACATTCCCAGATGATTAGTGTCAGTAGCCACAAATAGTCTTTACTATGGCTCCGAGGATACAGTGAAGATGTGAAGAAAATCTTAATAAATGAGGGCCTTCTTCGAGAAAGAGAGAAGCGACGGAAGCATTTTTATGAACAATATAACGATGCGCTGGGCATTATCTACAGGGTTACCTTCTTCTGCTTTCTGTATCTATCGTCTTTCAAAGATAAGAATAAATCCATAAGGAAGCGACAAGCATGGAACAAATTGAAATTGATGACTTTGACCGGACAGGTCATAGTTAGAAAAGTCTGAATTCTACGGAATAAAAGACGTTTCCGACCCTGGATAAACGTCGGCAGTTCTCCGAAGAGAAATTAAATTTAAGCGAGGAAGAACAACTTATGGAAAGTCTTGAAAGAACTAGGATTTAGATTCAAGAAACAAGATGGTCGCAAGTATTACCAAGTATTTAATAGGGAAAAGCCAGAAGATTGTATTACAGCGTCATCAATATTTGCGGAGAATGAAAAATCAGAAAAAAAACCAAACTGCTGCGCATTGTGATCTATCTTGATGAGACATGGATCAATGCTAACCACAGTCCAAAGAAAGGTTGGGTAAAAAAGAGGCAAAGGAAGGACTTTAAAGCACCTCTGGGAAGGGGCAACGCCTCATCATTGTGCACGCTGGTGGGCATTGTGGATTCGTTCCAGAGGCAAATTAAGTTTCGTATCCCAACGTCATCTACAGATTACCAGCGAAATGATGTCAGCAATGAGAATGGCTAGCGTTCAAGTTTCACCAAAACATTCCTAAGGAATCCGTTGTGGTCCAGGACAACGCTAGCTACCACAGCGTTAAGGCCGAAAAAGTACCCAACATGAACAACAGGAAAATTCAGACATTCAGAAGTTGGTGAGAAATAAGAATCATCCATTTGGAGATACACTTAAGAAAAGTGAACTTAACGAACTCATCCAAATAATAGCCCCGAAACCAGGTACAAAAATGACGGCTCGCAAAACAATATGGACAACGAAAGTAGTACGACTGCCACACGATCAATTGTGACTTGGAAAACCGATCAAATTGATTTGGTCAAAAATTAAGGACTATTTACTGCTTGTTAATAACAAATCAAGACTTTAAAATCAAAACGCATTCAACAGGTGTTCGCAGAAGCATTAGAAAAGATAACAGAAACCGATTGGAGGAATGCCATTCGACATTTGTAGTTAGACATTGAACAAAAGCTACGGCTAAAGACAATATTGTGACATAAAATGACAACTTTATTAAATGGCCGAGGAGTCGCGATGTAGCAAACGACTCGCAATCGGAATCAGAGGATTTTTAAAGGTGAGTGATTGACGTTGCCATTGCGCCATACGTATAAAAATGGTTAGGGAATTTAATTATTTTTTCCATGCTTACTCTGTATAATTCTAAATCATTTTTTAATTCCTTAATTATATAATGCCATATTCTTAAACCAATTGTAATCAATTTCTTAAATGATTTAAACCCTTAAAAAGATAGCGTTTTCTCAGTGACCACAGAAAAGCGTTAATTCCTAAACACGGTTTTTACATTGAAGCATTGTGATGGATTTATAAATTGATTGTATTTTTTAAATGTACAAAGTTCAATTCAGAAAAGTAGAGTAAACAACATTAAGTTTTAATACTTGGCCCTTTTCCTTTCAAGGCATTTCTATTGTGAGGCAGAGAAGCGACTTCTTGGATACATTAATTAAAATGGCTCGTTCCCTATTTCATCTAAAGCATATGAACCCAAAACTTTTCCCCAGTACTCTATCAGCGCGAATCGAGTATAGATACCATTTGCGAGCAAATTAAGAAATTCATATTTACATGAAATGGTCAGGTGCCGCTTTTAAGTAAACTGTGCGTAACCCATTTCTATTCAATTTACCGCGTATTAGCATAGGTCGACAGACCCTCTTCTTTTGTATTCTTCTCAAACATGGTGGTAAATTGACTAGAAATGAGGTCCAGAAATAAGTTATGGATCTTATTAGTTCTGCACAAAGATGTTACAGATTAACAAAAAAAATACTCAATACTACAACATTCTGTACACTAGAGTACCAATTACTGTCATAGTTAGTACTAGTATTTTGTAGCTTAAGCATTAACTCACTACAGATTGCCAGTATAATATTATAATATTATGGTCTTTGTACACCTCTCTGCTCATGAGCATGAACATCTAATAAATAAAGGTTCAAATATTACCTGTTAGTTATGTACCACATTGAATAGCTTGTATATCCACCCTAGCGCATGCATACTTGTTAACCTCTACTGATGTTTAACACCCAAACTCACTTGCTATATTGCTAATTCGCCCAATAATAATAATAATAATAATAATAATCTGGCATTTATATAGCGCTCTTACAAGGATAAACCGAGTATCACAGCGCTTAATAATTTTTAGTATTTTATTACAAAACTTAGACAGAGACAAAGCAACTTAGAACAGCAGCAGCTTAATCAGTGCACTGTTGGTACATCCAAACATTGACGAAACACAGAATGGGTACAGCGAGAGCTGTTCGTGGTTCATTTGCCCATATCAAATGAACCATGGGGAGAGTGGCAATTCTGGTTTTAATCAATGAATCTAGCTAGTAGCCCCACTGAGATTTTGAACCGGGGACCATTGGGTCCAAAGGCAAGCTCTCTCACCGCTAGACCACGCCACTTCCCAAAATAAATGTCGACATTTATAGCGCCTTGCTTCCACTAGAATATGTCAGCTGCCTTACAAATGCCCAAGGCATACTCATACTTTTGGGTGGCGCTCAATGGACAATATTCCTAACAGCTCCCCATTTAGCACCTGGGGTGGAGAGAGGCAAGCGAGGTAAAGTGCCTTGCCCTAGTGCACAACACATTGGTCTCAGCGGGACTTGAACCCAGGAACTTTGGTCATGAGGCGGTCGTTGTATCCACTGGACTAAATGTAACTGCCACATCTAATGCAAATTTTAAAATGGCAGTTGTCCTAGCCATAATATTATGACCTTGTCATGTGACCATAAATGTAAACACAATTTAAGCACATCTCCAATACACTGAAATACCAATGTAAAATAAGCACATTGCAAATACATCCTGAAACCCTTGGGTAAAAAGCTCTTATTCCAAAGTAAGCACATTAAAAAAAAAACAAATACACCCTGTTGCTTCAGGAAAATCGTAAGTTCAAAATAATCAAGTACATCCTAGTGGTTGAGGGAAAAACTAAGTCCAAGATAAGTACATTGTAAGCACAAAAGTAAGTACATTGTAAGCACATTTCATATACATTTTCATGAAAATATTGTCTAAGTCCCAGATAAGTACATTGTAAGCACAATGTAAGTACATTGTAAGCACATTTCAATTATATTTTTATGAAAATTTTGTCCCAGATAAGTACAATGTAAGCACAAAAGTAAGTACATGAAAATTTGATGAAGATAGAAATAAGTACATTTTAAGTACATACAGAATATACTTTTGTGCTTATTACCAAATAAGTACACAATAAGCACACTATAAGTACATAAGACGGATGTTGAATTTTTATCATTTTTACGAAATTAAGGCAATTAGTACTAAAGACCAAAATCTTCAAACATGCCAAATGCCGAACCTTGCATGCAATTACTGCAATTAATAATTTTAATTAGAAATTTGGTAATTTTGACGTATGTTACAAAACAAAATGCTTTGATGTATTAATAGTGACCCAGATGTTCAACCCTCTGTTATAACAGTGTATACGTGATTTCACAGCCGGGCTTTTTAAATACTTTTGTTTGTAAAAAACTAATTCTTTAAATTTATAACTGACAAAAGCAAAATACGAAATTATTTTAAAATTATGTATAGCGAATTTATATTACAGTTCAAAGCGGTGAATCTCGGCAATCCACTTAACATCAGTATAGGGAAAATTCAACATCCTTCACTATGCCGTGAACATAATTGCCGGTTTGCATAATTTTTGGTGTGAGGGAATGATGGTTACCTATTCCAATGTATGACACCCTGTTTTATTAAGTAAGAATTTCACCCAATCTTAGCCCAATAAATTCCAGTTGTTAATTTCGTTTTTAATCGGATTTGTTGTATTGAATATATTGGGGTGTGACGGACCCTCTAGAGTGTGCGATTTTTCAACTGCGATTTTCTCAGAAACCAAAATTCGTATTTATTTAACATCCGTCACTAGGTCATACACCCGAACGAAAGTACTTGTATTTTACCTGGGTAACTCTTACTCTTATCACTAAACTAGTATAAACTCTTACCTACACTAATCCCAGATCTTACATCGTAGACCAAAAACACTTAACTCTTAACCTAAGCCTAACTTGTAAACCTAACACTTAACTCTAAACCTGACGTAAGACTAACTCTTACTCTTATCACTAAACTAGTATAAACTCTTACTCTAAGCCTCACTCTTAACCTAACTTTGACTCTTAACCCTAACCCTAGCTCTTAATCTAACTCTATTCGTAACCAAGACCTGATTCTTACCATTAAATCTAAACCTAACCTTAAAGGTCAACTCTTGCTCTTAACTCTAACTCTTATTATTCACCTCATGAATATTCATAAACAAATCATGCTATAATTTCATTGGCTGATTCCTATTACACGTGCTATTTCCCTAGGAAATAGATTTGACTGTTTCCCT
The DNA here is from genome assembly GCA_023653785.1 of Ophioderma brevispina. Lineage (NCBI taxonomy): Eukaryota > Metazoa > Echinodermata > Ophiuroidea > Amphilepidida > Ophiodermatidae > Ophioderma > Ophioderma brevispina. The sequence continues at coordinate 27,606 of JAMKCH010013776.1, read as the reverse complement.
ACAACCAGTGGATATTACAACGACCGTCTCCTGACCCAAAGGTCCGGGTTCGAGTCCGCGAGCAAGTGTTGTGCACTTGGCAAGGGACTTTACCTCGCTTGCCTCTCTCCACCCAGGTGCTGAATAGGGAGCTGTTAGGAATATTGTCCATTGAGCGCCGCCCAAGGTATGAGTATGCCTTGGGCATTTGTAAGGCATCTGAGATATTCTAGAGGCAGCGGGATAAATGTAAAAGCGCTTTGATACATTGGTAAAAGGCCGAATAATGTCGACCATTTATTAACTGCGTTGTGTGGCGGCGGCGCATGTTGTGTGTTGGGGGTGTGTGTCCGCTCGCGTACTGTTATAGGAGAACTTGTTGCTTGTTAACTTATACAATCAAGTTCACTGTTAAGTTCATGCAGAAAAATAAATTATGGCATTAGTATATCACCTATAACGGTCAGAGTCCAACTCATTATCTGGTCTTGTTTGCTACCAATTTCAAAGCACTCACTTTGGAGACCTGCTAAGCGGATGCAACGGACATGCAATCGCCTACTTACTTTTAAGTTTAACAGATTTGAGTGATTAATATTTGTTGCAGTCTCAGCTGAACCATGGCAGCAAGGGTGCTAATCTGATCCGGAATTGATACTCCCAAACTGTTCGTCGAAAGGACTGTATTCCAATCAAGGTAAGTTTCGCGTAAAACTTAATGGAATATCTTGAAAAATATAAAATTGGTAGGCTATCATGTAAAGTATGGGAAAAGATGTCGAATGACGTTATACATTTTGTGATGCAACACTTGATCGATATTATTTAATATTGCATGGCTGAGGGTGAGACACAGAAAAATATCGCCCGAGCCTATCATCCAATATCGGGCGCGTCAAAAACGGGCATGATATTTTGTTTGGCGAGGGCGATATTTTCTGTGTAGTTAACACGAAAAAGGTATCCAATAATAGTAGTAGTTTGTTCAAGATGCAAATTATGTAATTGAGGGTGAGATCCAATTGGACAGTTTAGGCTATGTTTATGCTGATGCTGAGTACACACACTGACAAAAAGTATTGCAACATGCACAAAAAAGATTTCATCCCCCCCCCCCCCCCCCCCCCCCACCCCCCCCCCCCCTTAATCACCAAATGATTCAAATTGTACCAGCGGTTCTTAACAACAAAAAACATGGTGCATTGAATGTCAAAGTTGTTTTTCGACACTTTACTTGCCATTCAATTTCCGAGTCCAACTGCTATGGACTTGCTCTCATCTTCCAGTGACGGTCCACATAAACAATGCACTGTCTCCCGTAAACAGGTGAAGTAAAACCCAACAAGTCTCTAGCTTTGGGTATTGTGGCATTCCTGTGTATGTATTAATTTGTGGTGGCTCGGCAAGCTTATCGACCGCCAACTCTTTAATCCCCACATTTGGGAACATGGCATCAAATCAAATATTTTTGAGTCTAGGATTCTGGGGAATAAATTCAGTTTCAAAAAACACAACTTTGGCATTCCATGCGTCATACATGGTTAAGAACCGATGAACAATTAAAACGTTTTTTGTGATTATGTTTTTTTTTTTTTTTTTGCAGGTTGCAATACTTTTGTCCAGTGTGTTTGTAATAGCATATTCTTAGGTATTGGGAAAAATAATTTGAAATATTGTAAAATAAGCTGTGCTAAAGAATCCGGGCTCTAGTATATATTTTGGGCTCTCCAAAGTGGTAGATCGGTGCAATATACCAGGATCAATTGATATTGTAGATACACGTGAACATAAAATACTATTGAAATCTGGGTATTCACCCTCGTTTTGAAAAAGAGCGAATAAAGGCTTGTTCCATTAGCGCAATTACGTGGGTGGAAGGTTCCATTGATTCCACTTTTGTAGGTAGTTAAAGTTGTTGTCGGATGTGCTGGAGTGATCACGATCAATAAGTGTTAATACTCAATCTGTGAAAAATATCACAATTCCTAGGTTCTAGGTACACCTGGACAAACATGCTACAGAAGGTTTTTGCTGTAAAAACTAGCACTGTAAAGGCTCTCCAAACAACATATCAAAAGGTAGAAAAGGAAAGCCTGCAAGAACATGCTTAATTGCATTCATCCTGCGTGGACGTATTTGTCCATATTTCGACAAAGGGTTATTCTTCATAAATGATATTTATGGGAGATTTTTCACATTTCTGTATAGATAATATTTGAAAGTGTTGCATTCGCTATGCCGGCAAAATGCATAGCACTTACAAGTGGATTATCAAAAGGGAAAAATGATGGTCATTATTCACGATGGCCGACGGTTCCCGGCAAAAGTCACGTTTTGCATCTACAAGTGTAGATGATTTATCAGACTACAATCCGGATGGGGAGATCTTTTCAGAGAGTATATTCAATTAAATTGGGTCAACAGGTCAATTAGATAACAAAGATATAGATAGTGGGGAGGGGAACAGGTCCTATATGAGGGATGGGTATACACGGAAAAAAATATCTCGGCCTGTTTTTAAATCAGTATTGTGTCAAAGTTCAGACCATTTGAAGTTTTCGAGAAGTACATTTTTATGGTCTAGGCCTTGCTCTGTCATAATACATGGCCTTGTAAAAAAGCGTGCAAGAAATGGCCGGATAGAACGCCCGAAAGTACGGCATAACCCCAAAACCAAAAGTTGCAGTTTTTGGATTTTCAATGGGCACTACAGTGTAATGGGACACGAACACTTACCACAATCAATATGCAAGAGGCTTTCTACGTTCAGTCGGAAAACCTCTTTGTAGGAAAATCAATACCACACGTATTATGCGTTGTACAACACAGTGACCATTGAAAAAAAATCCAAAACTGCAACTTTGCGGTTTTGGGTTTGGGGGGTTTGCGTCTTTCGGCACTTTATCTCAACCATTGTGGCAAGCTTTTTTACCCCAAGCGAGGTGTTTAAAGACAAGAGCAAAAACTAGGCCAACACAAATGTATATTTCGGAAAACTTTCAAAATGTCTGACTTGACACAATAATGATCGAAAAACATGCCGAGAGATACTTTTTGTGCCGGGTATATGTGCCTCAGGCCAGGTGAAAAGTAGGATCCTTTCACATAAAATGTACCCCAAAATAATGGTCATTCGGTACAGAAGCTGCCATTTAACCACCAGCTTCACGACGAAGACTTTCGCGCATCACTAATTGAATTTTTCACCAACACTAAATTTAACATCATCAAACTTAATTCCCTTTGCATCAACCCGTTACTTACAGACCCCATATCACCTAAAACATGTGACCACCCATCCTTCATTACACCCACAAACAATTCTGGTTCTGACTCCCGCTATCACACTGATGACAGCTTCAACACACTAATAAAACCATCAAGCGATGACTCATTTTCCATATTCCATTTCAACTGTCGTAGTATCACAAAATCATATGAAGAAATTACTAACTACCTTGATCACCTCAACCACTCTTTCTCTGTCTTAGCATTTTCAGAAACATGGCTTACTGACACCAAGTCACCCCCTCACTTTATGTCTACACGTACATTTCAGGACCGCCTCCCCGGCAGAGAAAGGGGAGTTTGTTTTACATAGAAAATCACCTCTCATACAAAATCACTGACACAACACCAGGACCAGAATTTGACTCACTTTTTATCGATCTCACCATCAACACCAACAATAGACCCAAACACGTAACTGTCGGAGTTATTTACAGATTGGCGATTAACAGCTTCGAGCAGCTTCTTGCTGAACTAAATAAACCCATCCGTGACGTCTATATTGTCGGTGACTTTAACATCAATCTTCTCAATCATTCCACCCATCCACACATTAATGACTTTATTAACACATCACTTGCAAACTCTTATATCCCCAAAATTAACAGACCTACAAGAATTACGCATAACACAGCCACGCTCATAGATAACATTATCACCAACTCCACTGACAGACTCCACACCAGGGATATTTGTCACTGACACTACAGATCACTTCCCAATATTCCTCATTACATCTCTCAAGCATAAGCATGCCACAAAAACAACAATCACTAAACGTGACTACAGAGACCACAACATTCGCACATTTAAAGGTGCGTGTTCCGATCGTCTTTGGGACCCCCCTGATTTACCCGGAAGTAGTATCAATTTTGATATCAGATGAAAGGCCGTATTTTTCTCATTGTCGTCCTGAACTTTGAGCCCTCAAATTCATTTCATTCCCAAGATATAAACAAAAAACCGCCGTTTTAGTGGTTAACCATCAATATTAGCACAGTATTGAATAGGGCTTTGTAGCATGCATTATTGCGTCTACCATCAAAACAGCAAGTTCGTTTCCCACGGTACTTAACGGGGTGTATGTGCAAGTGCCAGGCTCTCATATCAAGTAGAGAACACAATACACATAAGTCGGAACAAACACCTTTAACCGTAGACTCAACACTGAATCATGGGAACATATACTCACAGAAAATGACCCTAACATAGCGTACAACAACTTCATTACAACTTATACCAAAACATTACAACGAATCATTTCCCCTACAAAAGAAGACCTTAAAAAATCGTAACCATAAGCAGCCCTGGATGACAACAGCAATTTCCTAGTCAATCAAACACAAGCACGGCCTCTACAAAATATACCTGAAGAAAAACACACCAGCAACCAAACAACAAAACAAACTATACAAAAACAAATTAACTCACATTATTCGTATTGCCAAGAAAAAACACAACACAGAACAAATTCAGAAACTTAAAAATGATCTTACCAAAATCTGGACATTCCTCAACAACATTCTAGGCAGGAAGGTATCCACTAAACAAATCCCTGACCTTTTTACCCATAATAATAAGCAGATAGCTGACCCGCTTGACATAGCTAACGCATTCAACGATCACTTCACTAACCTGGGCAAAAACTTGGCTAACAAAATTCCACCTTCCAATAACTCATTTAATAAACACCTTCCAAAAAACACATTCACTTCATTTTTTCTGAATCCAGTTACTGCAGATGAAATGCACATACTTCGCCACCTGTTGAAACCTGTTAAAAGTGCAGGTACCGTTAAGATAGATCATGGGATTGTTAACAAATCATATAATAACCTCGTATCGCCTCTGATGCACATATTTAACCAATCACTTCTCACCGGAACTTTCCCAATCACCTCAAATCAGCCAAAGTCATTCCTATTTTACAAATTACATTGCAAATTACAGGCCGCATGCTGTTCTTCCATCTTTTTCAAAAGTACTTGAAAAAATCATGACACACTTTGTCACATTCTTAATAGCACAACATTCTTGTCGATAACAATACGGTTGTTGCCCAACGCTCACCTTCCATGGCAACTCTTGAACTAACCAACCACCCGCAAACCTTTCACTAAAAATAAACTCCACCCCATGGGGTATTCCTGGATCTCTCCCAAGAGGCTTCGACACCATAGACCTAACATCTTCTCTCCACAAGCTTTATCTTATTCGGTGTCGTGGGTAGCCTTGATGTTCAGGAGTTACATCACTAACCGCTCACAATCATGTCTACGTTTACACTTCCACCATCGCATCATCAAATCAGACCTATCACAGTTGGCGTCCGCAAGGCTCCATCCTTGGACCCCTACTTTTCATCATTACATGAATGACAATCACCAACCCTCTAACACACTAACTAATCTTAATTTGCAGAGCCATACACATTTTTCTCTCACACTCTAACACCAATGCCCTTTTTAACAACATGAATCCTGAACCCGCAAAAATCACTGACTGTTTCGGGCTCACAAACTACCACTACCATGCTTTTCATCTAACCACATCACACCAATCACAATCAACATAACATTACATAGATAACCAGCACAAAATCTCCCAGGTACACTCACCAAATTTCAATCGACGACAAACTAATTGTGGAATAACACATCAACTCTGTCAACACCAAAGCGTCTCACGCCATTGGTACAATCTACAGAGTTAAACACCACCTTCCAAACACCTTAAAATCAACTTTACCACACTTAGTTTCTCCCATACCGTACTACTGCAACATCAATTTGGGCCCTCCACTATCATCCGGCTCACCAAATTAAACATCACACAGAAATGGGCCTTTCGCACTATCAGTCACAAACTCACCCCCTAGAACTCACACTTTTGCCATTATTTCACTCACTGCAAAACACCTAAATTAGAGCACCTCAAACCAACTTCCAAACAGCGCTCTTCATGTTTGACTATCAAAACAATCATTTACCTCCAAACTTTAGCAATTACTTTACCACAACAGACCAATCCACAGCTATATTACCAGACAAGGCCTAAAATTTCACTTCCCCTCCCCAAAATTCTACCTCCTGACAGGCACTTTATTCATTATCATTGCCAAAACTTTGGAATGATCTCCCAGAATCATCACAACAATTACAAACAAACATACTTTTCAAGCTCACTGAAAAAAAAAACATTTCATCACCCAGGACACTTCTTACATTAGTTACTCCAAGTCCTTATTTCTCTTCCTCCTTTATTCTTCATATCTCATTTCTCTCTACTATCTCTAACTCCTTACTTTTTTTCTTCACCTCTACCTCTTCACAACCTCTCGCTGCTTCCCCTCCCTTATGCCAATAGTATTCTATACCTCAGCAAGATATGTTGAATAGTCTGTCCCTTTCCTGTCAATTCCCGTTAAGTGTTTGTTTGTTTATTGTTATGGTTTTTTACCTATGTAATATTTTTACACATCTTCCCTTACTTGTGTCATTATTGTAATATGTAATTATTGAAATATAATATATTTTTATGGATACAGGCCAGCACTAACTATAAACCCTATCGGGTTGTCCATTATATCCTAGCATATCATATCCCGCCACTGTTTCATCTTAGTACATTTACAATTGATATTTCATTTATTATGTGTTTATCATATAATATACTGTCTTATACATTTCTGGTCATGTTCGATATGTTTATGCTGATAAATTGAATTTGAATCTTGAGGTAACAACCTGAAATTCAAAATAGGAAGTGCCTCTCTTCCAGAGTTCAAATGGCCATGAAATATAATATTACTACTATTACTCTTCCAGGGGTTTAAAATTCTTTGTAACTCTTGTGAAAAAAGTGCGTACAAGGAAAAGAAAAAACTGGTGCATTGAGTTTTTTAATCTTATGATTTTGAAAAGGGAGGGCTCATTGGCTATAATCCGGGTAATTGTAGGACACAAAACAAAAAATGCAAACTAAAAAAAAACCGACCGCCGGTCAGACCCATACGCAACCCCTCCCAGGGACCAACCAGGGAAGAAGACACGGCTCCTCACAGTCAACACGCGGTGCAAAGGTCCGATACCGAGGTACGCACAAAAGGGGGGGTCATTGCGTAGAACCAGTTTTGAAAAATGTCTATCCAAGGCCCATTCTCCTAATGGTAGTGGGAAGTGTCCCTTTGCCCATGGGCTTGTGGCTTATCAAAATACTTCAGTTCTTAGGTTTTCCCCTTTTGGCAAAATATATGTTGTCTCCAGAAGCTAATTTTTTGGCGAATTTTGGTTTCAAAAGGCCTGAAAATTTCTTAAAATTTCAGTTCCAAAGTCTTACTTTGAGAGACAAATTCAGTTCCCTTCCCAAGTCTCCAAGTGCAGAAATCGGGGCAGCACATTCCCTATAATACGCTAACAAGGTTACTGTTCCCCCACCCTTACCATAAACCATGGTCACAGTTGACGAGAAATTAGAGTTTCAGACCTACGAGTAGGGCATTATTTGATAAGAATGTTAGAGTAACGTACGAGTGCTTATTAGAATAATAATTGAGAAGACTACGGAGTTGCCTTATTTGATAAGAATGTAGAGTAGACCTATGATGGAATATTTTCATAATAATGTAAAGTAGACCTATTATTGCATTAATTTGATAATATGAGAGTAAGACCTATGAGTGCATTATTTGATACGACTGTAGAGTCACTTAACGAGGAATTATTTGATAAGAATGTAGAGTAGACCTACGAGTGACTTCTTTGATCCGACTGTAGAGTAGAAAAACGTACGAGTGCATTATTTGATAAGAATGTAGTGTAGACCTATGAGTGCTTATTATATAAATTAACGTTTTGCTAATCATACAGCATTTTTAATAATAGCTTAATTTTTTAACATACACTTACAGCAATGAAGATGAACACGAGGAGCGAAACCACGTCGGAGTGAAGGCGGGGGGGTTGTATGGTGGTTGTTGGTTCTCCACATCATCAACTCATTATTGGGTGCAAGTCCACGTCCTTTCGGGGGCTATTTTCTTTGTCGAATGGCTTGAAGAATTTCAGTCATCATCTTCGATCACAACTTGGGTTGTACAGTATCGTGTGGTGTTACCGGTGCCTCCAGTGCAGTAAAGTTTAATGTTTTTCACATGAAACACACACACAGCACACACCAACACACACACACACCAAGCTTGTGAGTCTGTGTCACAGACTTCAAAAGATATTATCTACAAGGTAACGCGGGAGATACCTGACGTCATCCGGCCTCATAGAGAATGTGTGTAGGCCTAATAAATCAAACTAAACCCAATATCTCTGAACCACAAAGAGGACCTTCAACGGTCAAAACCTATAGAACCCAGGAGAATATGAACATGTTCCTATCGGTACTTTTTTCCACACAACCTCAACGGGCGCTGGCGAACATCAAAGATTTTCCCACAATGTCACTAAACTGCTAGTTTATAACGCTCATACTTTCCGCACCTCGTAATACCGGATGTAGGTCAAACATAGCCACATTACGTTCAATTAGCGACAATTCGCCTATTAACATGGCAAAAAATATCTCCCAAACAACATTGCAATAAATCCTAGACCCTATTAGGCTAAATCTTGAGTCTAGCCTACCTAGGGCCTAGGCTAGTTACTCGAGCTAGGCTAATAACGGAGTTTTCAAAAATCATTGAGCCGTGGGCGGATTTATTATTTTTTTAATCAGGAGACGCGTCATTCAAAATATGCGCAAATAATATCAAATGTTGACTCTCCCATTACCCCCCTCCCCTCATCTTAAGTGTTTAAAGAGTTTCCCCTATTCAGCACTCACTGAAAATCAGTCCGTGCTCATGAGCTGGTCCCCTGGGACCCCCCTCATACGCCGTCTATATGACCTCAGTTTCTGAACGACAAGATTGGACTTGCATGTGACCAAACTCGAGTATGGTAAACGTCATAGATTAAACTTTCCAAAGTTGTATCACAAAATCATAAAGAAATTTAAATTTATACTCCAAAAGTACTCCACTCCATGCAACGTTGTATGGAGTATATGAGTAGTGCACGTACATTTTGAGAACAAAGTTGTATTTTCCTTAACTAGTTGATTTTAATAGAATATTTACGTAGAATGGTCAACATATATGGAAAATCTTGTACTTTAATCTTGTTATGATTAAAGTACTTGTCTCGTTTTAAAAGGTCCGCTTTCGAATGTTCTATCAGCGCGATTTGGTCACCGCAGGGTTTGCTGTGTGGGGGCGATCGTGATAACACTTGGCTACATATTCTCCTCATTCGCTGCCAATCTAGTTCATCTGTATCTTTCGTTTGGAGGTCTTCTGGGTAAGTTTATGTTTGAATGTCTAAAAACAATTTTGATAAAGTATCTCACACTATTAAACACACTTTTCAGTGATCCTTCATTTGACCACAGGAGCGGAATTACAGTAATCTTTAAATTGTAATAGGGGGGGATTAGGGATAACAGGGTAATGTTGATCTTGGTTCATTTGAGAGCATTGTTAAAACTCTTTTTATTGTATTATTGTATTATCTTCTTAAAAATACTGTAGTACAATGAGATCAATCAAAAATGGGGACAGGGCAAGGATGTTATACAATTATATAACCAGCCCTTTCTTCTGCAGTGTATGATGTAGGGCCGGGCCCTGGCATGTTGGCATTTGTGCGCATTTAGGCTTAGCTTTTGTGCGCATTACAATATTGATGTTTATTGGTTTGTTTTGTTGTAGACTATAGTAGATGGTTAATGCTTTGAGGGGCAATTATGTCCGCATGCTAAGAAGTGACTTGGACCCGAGCTGCTGAGTATCATATGTTAAGGTGCTTTTTGTTTCACCTGTGGGCCAAGACTATCTCCTTAGGACGCTAAACTTTTCAGCCCACAGAACCTAACCCATTCTGTCCTATATTGATCTAGAGTTAGCGCGTAAAATAACCTGTTGGCTCTTTCCATAAATTTGAAGGACCCGAATCAGACATAGTGTCGAGGACAGTGATAATGACTCCTATACTATTTCAGTTGCCATGTGGAATAGCCTCTACTTTTCTGTAGGTGGAGGTATTAATTGATGGGATAGTATAAAAACTTTAGTCCGTGTATGTGTGGTATGATGTGCGCTATATAGCCATGAGAGCCACCCTGGGCGGTTTGGGCCCCTATCAATAGTAAGCTAACCCTAGAATTTTCAAAGAAAGCGCAAACTAAATCCAGAGTTTTGCCGACGATCTTACATGTTTCAAAAGATGTTTATTCTGCTTCGTAAAATACTGAGAGTTTTTTCGGAACTAGAGATAGATGCCATGGTGTTGCGTCTGGCCGATGAAGGGGGCTACTTGTACCTTTATAGATGTTGTGGCGCATCCGGGGGAGCATGAAAACAGTGTATAGACATGTGCAAATCCTATTATGCAATGGATATCTCATCAATACTGAAAATTCTAAATAACTTCAAATACTCCCTGGGATCAAAGAAGGAAAGATGCTTGCATAAGGACCATGGTTACGTTATAGGCGAAGTCACTGATTTCTTGCACAGTTATTATATTTTCTAATTGACCTTTCAATCGTCTGCGTATGTCGAGTGAAATATGCACATTTGTTGAAAATGAATAAAATGTCAGCACAATTTCTTTTCCTTCCTAACTATCAGTGACCAGTAGAATGTTACATCCTGCTGCCATTGACTCGACGAGCAAATAATAGCACGTTGATATCCAGTAAATCCGTCGGTATCAAGAGGATAAAGCACTTCAAATTACTTTTTATCTGGAAGTATCATAGCCATTGTTATTACCAAAACGCAAAACAGGGTGAAAAAGATTTCAGTTCAATTCAGGCGCTCATCAGCTCCTGCATATATTGGAGCTATTTTTTTCCTGACGCAAAGCACAAGATACTGTCCTCTTTCACGAATAAATAACCTTAGAGCTTCTACTGTGCGTTCATTAACCGAAAAGTGGTACCACACTGATGAAACAAAATCATGAACGAAAGATTTTTGGGCAGACTGTGAACCTAACATCTTTGTGCAGAAACAAATTCGTTCATACTATACTACGCGCAAACGGTGCGTTGCGGTAAGTTGCAGTGCTCGAATACGGTCTCTCCCTTATCTGCATTGCGGGTACTGCAACCAGTTCAATTTATTTAACTGCCGCTGCAGCAGTTACATTGAGTTGCTGCATCAAGTGATCAATATATCGCCGGCATGCACTGCGCAGTGCCAGCGTAGTATGAAAACGACCTTTAAGTAACTTGCCGCGTAACTACTCCACTTCGTATTCAGTTAATTTATAACCGTGTTTGTTTAGCAATATGTTTTTCTACCCCCCTTCTTTTTTTGTATTTTTTCTAAATACATGGTTGTAAATTGAATCGAAATGAGTTCCGCAATAAGTTATGGATCTTGGTTCTGCACAAAGATTTTAGGTCACAGATTACCAAGCACATATCCACCATGAGTTTTTGCACATTATCGATTTGCGGCTACCCGCGCACGGTACTCCATACAATAGATAGGCTTCTGTGAGGCGCCAGCAGCTCTTGAAAAGAAGCCTATTGTATGAGTACCGTACGACGGGAGCCGCAACATCGCTACTAGTTTCTTTTTTGAATAGATGATGAAATATACAGTCAAAATTATTGAACTCACAGTAGAACCTCAAAGTTTATTTTAATCGCGAACGAGGCCAGCTCAATCCAAACTGGGTAGACGTTTTATATAGAAGTCTCAAGTATACAAATGAGGTATTGCCATTGATTCCGTCCTGCGCTGCTGAACAGCATCATACAGAGCATGACGGAATCAATGCCAATACATCATTTGCGTACTTGAGACTTCTATATGAAACATCTACCCTAAACTGGGCGGGGATAATGAGTTTTAAACGCCTGACATCTATTCAACTGCATGGACAGTAACAATCTGCAGGTTCAAATAAACAAAGGGGAATCTGAAATAATTTGTCCGCTGAATCAGAGAAGATGAGAAAGAAGGAGATGGCTCGATTTTGAAATCCGATTACCCAGGATTACTCTCATTCATCAGCTCATTGTTTGGGTAACTTCAAGGGCCGCTCGATTGCACCTTTGAAGTAATCTGTTCATCCGACTCAACTTGGCCAGTCAGGAAAGTTTCAGAACAGGAAGTAATTGACACACTGCTATACTAAAACCGTTTATTAATATTCCAGCTAAAATTTCTCTGCTGGTAATGAACTCCACGTTTGTTCTGATCGATAATTATTTATTTTATTCATTGGCGAAATAATTGAGGAAAACAGTGACTTTTTAACGAAAGGAAACAGCAAAATTAGCCCTTGATTTAATGTTTTGAGGTCAATAAAGGATGTTGTTATTTCAGCCTAATTTAAACATTTCCGGTTAGTTCCTGTGAAATACGATATGACGAATGATTAGATAAATGCATTTTGAATAAATATCAACCATACCTGTTTGTGTCAGACAGTGTCAAAAGAGCCAAAATGCTTTGAAAATTTGGGGTCAAAGTTGTCTGTAAATGATGCAGAAGAGTACGTTTCGCTGTACTGGTCACGACCAAAGTTCAATGACTTTTTGTAAATGCCAGTTGACAACTGGGTAATTGGAATAGTTCTGGGATTTAATGACAGGTGTATGTAATGTTCTATAGCAAGAAGCGCAAGTCTTTGATCGAATCAATCGGATTTAAGGCTATTAAGATGAATAGGCGGATGAACAGTTTATCTTTTGAAGTAACAGTTGAACCATCTCCTTCTTTCTCATCTTCTCTGGCTGAATAAACTGGATTTACTTATCAATAACGCCATTATTTGCTCGAGTCAATGTAGCATAGTGTATGTCCCTTCATCACTGATATTCAGAAAAGAAATTGAGATGGCATTTTATTCATTTTCATGAAAATGTGCAACCTTCACAATTGCCATAACCAATAAATGGTAATTATAATATTTATTATTATTTATAGTGGGAAAATTGTTTACTTCTGCGAAGTATGTAATCAAAATGAACAATTTTTCCTTTGATCCCATGGCCAACAAGGGCCCTTGGGTTGTTTGTTGAAGGCATGCTGAAGGGATTTCAATGTACTGGTACATTAGGCTATGGTACATAATACAATTTTGGCCTTTTAATTAAATTTTCGTGCTACAGACCTGGGGATTACATATTTCCTTCACTAAAATTAAAACAATATTATCTTAACCACGAAAACCTGTGTCCCCACATGAAAAGAGTGCACATTATTTAGAAAAATGAATAAAAATGTCAACTCAATTTATTTCCAGAATATCAGTAACCAATGGATATACACATAACCTCAACATGCTCAAGCGAACAATGGAGCTAATGATATTCAATAATCGGCCCGGGACACACTTCACATTGTTTTACATCTGGTCTATCGTTAATGTGCACGCAGTTGAATAGATTTCGAATGTTATGTCCTTGCCGCATTGGCGCAAGTTCTTTCCTCGTTCACGATAAACGAAATCTTGAGATTCTACTGTGTGTTCAATTAACTTTGACCATATGATTAATATGTTTTTCGAAAACACATGTAAAGGGACCACATTCATGAAAGAAAAGCCCATGGCAGGGACTGACCTAATTTGTGCATAACCTAAATCCACAAGTTATTGTCTTTAAAAAACAAAAACCCTATTCTATTCATGTACCAAAAAGTCAATGGTATTCAGCGACCTCCATTTTTAAAAATCATGAGCGAGGTGAGTGTGTTGCCCTTGTAAGTTATGAACAGATACTAGAACTAGAGCTCAATACGGGGAAGTCATAACACCCTGATATAGCTTGAAATCTTTCAACAGTGTGGGTCGTAACAATGACCTGCCTACCCTGTTGAGAAGAGATCTGAAAGTGTTTTAGGTTGGTCCGATTTGTTGGAATATCATTAGCTCTATTGTTCGCTTGAGTTTACGTGTACATATTGGTCCTTACTTCCTGGTGTAATTGAGTGACATTTTAATTCATTTTTCTAAATAATGTGCAGGTCTTTCATTTGGGGATACAACTTTTTCCTGTTCATAATATTTTTAAAATTTTAGTGAAGGAAGTTAAGTGATCCCCGGCGCTGGAGCACGAAAAGGTCGTTAAACCACGAACGTATCATGGCCTACATGTCTTGAACTGTTTTTGATGTTGCACATAATCAAGGGGAGTGGAAGCCCATTCAAAACCGTCGTTTTCAGTGCTGGGCTCCTGACTTTTGAATATTACACTGAATAATTATTAGTTTGGGTGGCTGGTATATCACACTATGTCAATTGATACAACACAACTCCGCCGCCAAAGATCGGTGTTGATTGGGTGCTATTGGGGTGGTTAAATTTTTGTCCTACCCATTGCCACACACCGAATGAAATGACACGTCAGTGTCTTGATTTAAATAAACCCAACCGCCTCAATGGAATCAATCTTTTCACCTAAGCGCGCCTAAGCAACCTGAAGCGAGTGAGTATCTGAGCACCAATGAGCCAGTACAACTATTATTCACCTGGCCACCTCTAACACATACAATCAATTGTTTGTATCACTACGATTTGGTAAAATATGCAAAGCTGCACCCACATTATGTGGAAGTAGCGGAGGCAGCCATTGCTTTCTATTGGTTGGTACTCTATGTTTTCTTTGTGGTCGGCACAACATGCGAGACGGTGAATTTTCAAAGATTACGTAACGGACTTTTGCCTCTCTCTCTATATAGAACTCTTTGCACATATTGTGTGTTAATGTTCCTCTGTGCTTGGAGAAATGATTTGTTGTTGATGAAGGATTCTGGTGGTGAGAGGATGCTTAACACCCATACTGGAATGGCATCTCTCACCTACCGATTTTGATGTTGGGAAGTGCAATGTTGAGATTAAGCATGCACACAAAAAACGGATTCCTGATGGTCGAAGTCTGTGTCAATCTATGTGGATTTTCAACATGTGATGATGTCACTGTCACATGAATGATGACGACAGACTGTGCATTGTATAATTTAAGCTTACTTATCGGATTTTCGTAAACATAAAAAATTGGTGTTCTGCACCAAATGCATGGGTATTTATCTACTGTATCGGTTGTAATTAAATGACCCGCGAAATTTCCGATATTTTTTTGAGTATTCTTTGGCGTTACAAAATCAACATTTGCCATGTTCAGACACTGCTGAATTGGTACAAGATGACACGGGAATATTGACAATTTCACGAGTTTTTAAAACACATCCTTTTCACAATAATCTTTTTCGTTACGCATGGTCCATTCCACGGTATTTTCTAAATTTAACACTTTTGCGTAGCGAATAAACACGGACGAGGACGATCAGCCCGTAGCCAGGATTTAAATGCGGGGGGGGGGGGGGGGGGGGGGTTGCCCGGATTTGTCAAAGTGGACCGTTTTTGGGCGTACCAACAAAACCAATTTTTTTCGGCTCGCTGCGCTCGCTGGTTGCACCAATTTTTTTCACCTGTCGTCGTCTCCATATTCTGAAGACGGGGGAGGGGGGGGTTTTGGGGGGGGGGGTGACATGGCATCATCACACACCATCGTTGAGAAACCGTATAATAACACTCCGTCAATGCGTAAGGCAAATATTAATCGTTGCTCTTTTATAACATGCAACACAACCATTAAACAAAAACAACTGAATTTAAGGAAAGCTGAAATTTAACATGAACAAGCTGACCTTCCGACATGACAAAACGGACCTTCAACACCCCCCCCCCCCCCCCCTTAAAAAAATTACCCCCCCCCGCCCCCCCCCGCTTCTCCATTCACCTGAGGACGCAGGGTTCCGTAAATGTGGTCATGAAAACACCCATGACCGACCAACATTAAAGCACCCAATTGGTTTGTAGTTTGCACTCCGTATTGCTGTAATTTCTTTTGATATTTTTGGTGAGTTGCTATGGGTTGAATGGGCTTGGGCCGCTATACCCGTCTGGAAAGAACGTACGACAAAACATGTGATGTCACATGTGATGTGCTCTATACGTTCGTCGTGACGTACACGGGTCTATTAATAAAAATCATAAAATTCAACCTTTTGGCTCAGATGTATTCTGTTTTCGTATGTTTTCACAGCGTGTCCAACCCTGTTGAAACCCTTCTATGGCGTTCCATGCGATACAATGTCAAAATGTTGCTACATCATAGATATCTGGTGCATTTTAAGTCATTAAACCGTGGTATTTTTACTACGAAAGTAATTGAGAAGAGTTCCGTCAAAGCCCTAGTCGCGTGCTGCGCCACTTACGGTGGGTGCGTCCAGAAGAGTTTCGTTAAAGCAATTTTGAAAGCTGATTTTATGAATAGTGAGAATAAAATTTCTTCTACATTGTTAACACACAGGTGCCGAAGCTTCCAAAATTTATGATATGTTGTTGGTAGACAATTTTTAAAAAAAACCAATTCTGGGGTGGACATACTATGCATCATACATAGTTAAAATACACAGATATTTGGGTCAAATTGTAATTGGCCCTCCATTAATTTCAATTACAAAGCAATCAGCCGCTTAGTGTTTTTGGTAATATCATGCACTGTATCAAAAGCGAATTTGAAACCTACTCTTTTTAGGCCCTCTGGTACTTAACATGTTTAAAGGAGAACTGAACTAAGAATAACTTATACAGATCGCTCTACAAAAAAAAAACAAAAAACAAAAAAAACAATAATTATTCAACACGTATTGAGTAGTTTCCATGGTCAACGGAAATCATACTAACCATAGAAATAAAATAAAAACATTTTGTCTGAACATGCTCTATTTGGAAATTCGCGCTAGTGCATATGGGATAATTTATACGGTGTTACGTTCGATACGGACGGCACACGCGTCATACACCTTTACATGTGATGCTGTCATACATGTTATTTCCTCTGGCTTGTATGACGCAAACGGGCCGGCCGTTATCGCATAACACGTATACACTAGCGCGATTTTTAATAGCCACATGGTCCACTTGATGGTTTTACATTCTTGTTAGGGTTAATATTAATCTGTTTTTCGATGAAACCACTCGATCTGTGTTCAATAATTATTTTAGACGAACAACGTACTTTATTTTAGTTTGGCCAGTTTTTCTTTCACAATCCAATTCTCATTACTTTGAGTAATGGACGAAGTCCAAACTCCGCCCATAAAATCTCATCAATTTGGAATCTATTATATTCTCACCCCTGGTTATCACCCAGATCATAAGATTCAGACAGACATAAACTGCAATTTAATTATATAATAATTGCTTTGAGCTTTTCCGCTACCCTGATTTTGTTTTACTTTGTTTGCCTTTTTTTTCTTTGCTTTCATCATCTTAGACTAGGAAGGGTACAGGTTAGGATATCTAGACTTGTTACAGATTTGCCAAAATCTGATTTTGGATGATTTTTTAATTTTCTCTCTGTTTTGGCAAGTCACTGATAGTGCCTTTAAAAGGCCAGGGTGGCGTCCAAAATACCAAGTTTGTCTGATATTCCGAGGGTTCATTATTCCGAAGGTCTGTTATTCCGAAGGTTCGTTTTTCCGAAGACGCGCTTTTCCGAAGGTTCGCCATTCCGAAAGGTAAAAGGTGTTCCAATTTCGAATTTAAAAAAAGTTCGTTATTCTGAATAATAAAAAGGTTCGTAACCCGTTCGTTTTTTATTTTATTGTTTTTGAATAAGCTAAAGGGTTCGCTATTCGGAAACCATACACTGTGTTATTTGTTCCGAATTAAAAAAAAGTTCGCTACTTCAATTTTTTAAAGAAACAATTGATTTGAAGACAGAGACTTTATGCATGATTCTGCTGTTTTTTGAAGTGTTAGCGTTAAAGTTTAAGGGTTAGGTAGGTCTCGGATTAGGTTTGGGGTCTGGTTAGGATTTGATGGTTTAGAGTTAAGGTTAGGGTTAAGGTTAAGGTTGCCACCACCAAAAATAGAAAAGATGTATGCTGTGATGATTTTTGTTTGATATTTCAGGGTTTTTCCTAAAATGTGAAAATAAAAAATAAATCATAATAATATAGTAGTTATTTTTTTCGTGGCATCACCGACTTCAAAGTATCCATATAATTCATAATATTCATGAAAAACAAAAACTCGGAATAGCGAACCTCTTTTGAAAAATTCGGAATAACGCAACGGTATTTTTCGGAATACCGAACCTTTTCAATATTCGAAATTGCGAACTTTTTTAAGATCGGAATAGCGAACCCTTTTAAGATTCGGAAACGTGAACCATGTTTAAGATTCACAATAGCGGAATATTGAGATTACCCCATATTTCCTTCGTAAAATTTCAAAAGTTCTATACAATATGGATTACCTTAAGTTTATTCTTAAATGATGCATTGTTATTAACCTTTATTGCGCTACAGCAAGGAAACCTATGAGGAATCTTTTTTTTTCAAAATGACAGCTATTTATGGTAGACCAAAATGAATGTGTCAATGCTACATGTCCAGATATCCCATATGTTGTAGTATTGAAAACATTTACAACCTACCGATCGATGGAATAGAAAGCTTTCTTAAAATCGATAAATGAGATAACTATGAGAGGAAATTCCAGGCAGCTTAAAAATATTTATGTTTGAGCCATAATAGACTTTGGAAAATGTAAATGAAATATAAACTTATTAAAACTAGATGTTTGCCGGATCTTAATCATACGAAGGAAAATGTTTAATGGTTTTAATCGTAAATTTTATTTCCTAAATGCAGGAATTGGCTTCGGGATGTTATACAGCCCTTCCATTGCAATAGTTGGCGTTTATTTTAAAGCTCGATTTACCTTGGCAAATGCCCTGTCATCGTCTGGATATTGCATTGGACAACTGACTTTTCCGCCTTTGATTGCATTTATGATATCATGGTATGGTTGGAGAGGAACAGTATTAATCATTGGTGGTATTAGTATGAACCTGTTTATGTGTGCATGTCTCTTCCGACCACGGCTTCAAGAATTATCAGGCGGTTTACCCCGACACAAACTTACTAATCCAAAAGGATTGCGACAGGAAAATGAAGGCAATCTTGGACTGCGTAAACTTAGTTGTGATTGTGACCACTCGCATGAGGAAATAGACAAGACAAGGACGACAGGATTAGTCACGTATTTCAGAGATATCGCAAAAGCAGCTGGAATTCCTGAATTGTGCTATTCGCCACATTATCCAATCACGCTGTTATCTGCGTTTACCATAGGTGTGGTCATATACTGCAACAATGTGTTCCTACCTCCGAGAGTATTACAATATGGCTACTCTAAAAATCAAGCGGCCCTCTTGATGTCCCTTGTAGGTATTGGCAATTTTGCTGGCCGTTTTAGCCCTGGAGTACTTATAGACCTCAAATATGTCTCAACACAGACGGTGTTTATCTTCGGTTTGGCATCAGCAGGAGTGGAGCTTATTCTAACTCCATTAACGCACAATTTTACCTATTGGCGATTTATTTCAATTAAATATGGGAGTTCAATCGGGAAGAAGTTTACTCGTTGGTGCATGTCATAGCTCGCGAGGTATCGTCACCTCGGCTTCTTGCTCCTGCTTTAGGGTTTGTGACCAATACAAGTATTTTTTGGTACCTATGGATAGGGTTCGTGTGTAAGTAGGGCCCCTAATTATTTTTTTCTTCATTGAATACGTTGAGAGAAACTAAATATTATAGTGGTGTCTCAAATGTGCAGCGTTGTGGACTAGTGTTATGACGTCTCAGGATGTCAAAGGTCAGAATACCTTTCAACACAAATAAATGAGCCTTGTGCACAAGTGATCTGAATTTTATATAATATTAATGATATAATCAGTTGGGTTCAAGAATTTGGTATGTCCAAAACAATATTACATATAGTAAAATTACACAAATATTTAAAGATATACTATTAGAGTCCACAAATATCCCAAGTTGACAGAAGCGTTGCAGTTCAACGAAGATATGTCTCACAGAGAAGACTTCAAAATGACAGCATTCAATAATATTCCAAGGGTAACAAATCCATAGGATCTTCTGGCGTCTGAAGGTAATTTTGTCCAGCAAGTTCAAAAGACGGGGGTTCCCTCGACGACACTAATATTCTGCATACAATCCAGGTGTTATAACACAATCAGTCTGTCGCCAAATGTCCTTATAATAAGACCACAAACTGGAATCTTTCTGATTCCAAAACTGAAGCTCTTTTGGCTTAAAAGACGACAGCAAACAGTTCAGCTTTCAAGCTCCGGCGGTCTCCAAGTATTATAAATCCTGGCACTATGTAGAGCATAAATCTACCATTAGTGTAGATAAAACTAGGCTATAGCTAAACTGTATAGCTCCTGATTACAACTGCTGGCCCTCAGTCTCTTTCAGTGAGGAGTATTTAAATTCTCACAGCTAGATTGCACCTCTCTAACAATAATCATTACAGCATCATCATGCATAAACATAATCTTGCACTGACCAATTGGATTTCACATAAATTACATCATCTGCATTGCATCACCTAACATTTATAACATGATGGGGAATCCCGATATTATGCAATCTGTTTTGATCTCAAGTTGACTCAGTTTCTAAATTTACATCCAGGCGAATTCCCATTCACTTCTCTTGCACAATCTATTTAGTAAATAACATCTGGTCTGATCTCAATATAGCACAAGGGGATTTCCATAATAAACAAAGTGCTTTTTCCATGAGAAACCTTTTTCTCAAATAAAATTGAAAATCAAATTCAAGAAGTAATTCTGTGTCATAAAACAATTTTAGACACAATAAAATGCTTATCCAGTCATTTTCTAATATTTGAAGACAATTCTGAAGTTTGGGTTTTGTGCAATTCTAGGCAAAAACCAGGAAAAAATCAATAAGTACTAGCCAGACACTATGGAATCCCAGTCTTAATCCACCTTCAGTACCTCCCGAGAGATGATAATAATAACCCTAAGACAACCAAATTTCACAAAATCTCAGAGCACTGAGTGAGAAAAATGCCCAGGATGTAGCGATGACGTCATCAAACCAAGACTCATATCGGCACGAATCGAGGGCCGGCCAGTGACACCCGCCGTAGCATGATATCCACGGTCATGGGACTGGGGCCCGAAGGGCACTGAGTTTCGAGTCCCACCCGAATTTGCGACTTTTCTTCTTTCCCTCTTCCCTCATTCCTTCTGTCCCAACCGAGAGAAACAGACGTGGTGTTAGGGTTAATGCCATAGTGCCACGTGCGCACTAAATAAACGGTAGTTCATACATTAAGACTTGCCAAAATCTCATTTTTGAATGAAATTGAGAGCGTACTTGAAAAGGAGTCACCCGATCTATAGATCTATATGCCTGGTTGGATAACAATATACAAATACCTTTTGTTTGTATCATTTCTATATTAGTTTACACGTCAATTTCATCTTTTCCAATATCAGCCTTAAGAATATCAGATGAGGTCAGACGCTTTCATTTTCAAATTTTATTCTGAGATCCTGTAAATGCAAACGGTACGGTTTTGTCGTACTAATATGACAGTAAAAGTTACACTTCTAGCAGTTAGGCATTAAAAAATGTTTGTTTGGCGTAACCCGTCCGACCCTCGAAAAACCTGCTGACTTTTTTTTTCAATTCCCCCCCCCCAAAAAAAATAAAATAAAAAAGAATACCTTCCAACCGACGCAATATTTTTCCACCAGTGCTGTTTTTTTCTTATAAACTTGAGGACTTGAGGAACAAAGCGTGAATGTTAAAATGTGAATGTTTTTTCGATTTAGAAAAAAGAAGACTTTCATAGTGTTTTTTTATATCACTCACAAAATACGCCACGGCGCGGCCTGCTCTGTATGCCGTACACGTTCTATGTGGTTCCCCTACACCGAAAGGAATTGGCATTCATTGTTGAAAATGGCAGCGCCCAGTATCGACATGGACGAGTGTGTGGCTCGCATGCATTGTCTGTTGCAATTCAGGGGAAATGCGGTAGTCAGAGTCTATTTCGGGTGTTGAGAAGAATCAACCCTAATTTGTCCATGGAAACTGTGTTGCAAGAGATATTGAGATAAGAGAACTCGAGTTTGTGCAGCAAAACGGGGTGATGTTGACGACGTTTTCATGGATGTGCCTTTGAGAGAGACGTGTTATTCTTTGGTTGTGACTGAAACTGTTTAGTTCATTTCACTTTCACACACACACACACACACATACTCGCGCGCGCGCGCACACACACATACACACTTTGCCTTACTGACAACAGTTTTCCCTGTAAAATATTTATTTCGTAATTAATGCATGTAACCTGTTATGTTCTGACAAACACACCTTTGTAAATCCTTCAGGTTGGTTATCCGATGTGACTGCTGACTATGGAATACTTTTCTATGTATGTGGAGGGATGACGAGTTTGGCGGCCATCTTATTCATACCTACATTATATTGGCTTAACAAAACCAAAGCTGAAACCACCGAAGAAACATACTAAATTTCACCCAGAAGGAAAAACAAATAGATAATTTACGATAATCTTGAGGTAATACAGCTCATATGGAACATTATCCGGGAACTAAGTGCGCGAACTGCGCAAACTCGGAGCCTGCTTATCCTAGATGATAACGGTCCCATTCAGGCTGAATTACGGGATTAGTGCAAATTGTGTATTGACGCCAGAAGCTGTTGTTAAAGGCCCACGGTGACATTTAATGTCATTTTTAAAGTTTTAATTGAAATCTATCAGTCAATTTATTCAGGAGGTAAACAAACAACGTCCTAAAATTTTTACCGATTTTCTAGAGTTTCTTTTTTTCATTATTTCATTGTAATTTGTTGTAGTTAAGTTACCTGCAAGTGGTAATTTTAAAGAACAACCGTTTAAGTACGGTGTTTTTTGTGCAAAAATGTAAAGATACAGACATTTATAACATCAGAAAATGTCTTTAAAATAAAATCAAGGTAAGATAACTTTTAATAAGCTTTAATGTAAGGTTTTGTATTTGAAATTTATAGAGATAAAGAGGGATTTTATATCTGATACAGTGTTATGACGTCTTGTAGGCGTCTAAGGTCAGAAAATATCTTTCAAACACTAATAAATGAGCATTGTGCACAAGTGATATGAATTTTATGTAATATAACAGATTTGAATGATTTTAATCAGATTGGATCAAGAATTTGGTATGTCCAAAAACAGTATTACATATCTCAAAATTACACACAATTAGTTTATTATACTTATTGTTCACCAGAATGTTCACTAATGTCCACATGAAGCGTTGCAGTTCAAAGATGATATGTCCTCACAGCGAAGACTCCAAAATGACAGCGCATAAGTTCAAATAAAACTCCTCAGGGAATATATTCCAAGGGAATCTTCTCGGTCCTGAAGGTAATTTTTTTCCAGCAGTTCAAGACGACAAGGTTATAATAAGTCACTACGACGACATAATTATTCAACACTATTAATCAGTCCAAGGAAATCACCACGATTTCTATCTGTCCACAATTTGGAATCCTATTTTGATTCAAAGACGACAGTAGAATAATTACAGCGACTTCGGCTCACATGGAATTATAAATCCTGGCATTATGGTACTTTACAGGTCTGCTACACATTGCAGATTAGAACTAGCTATAACTTCAAGCTACTTGTTACTAGAGGATGCTGGCAAGAGTCCTTGACTCAATTTCTTCATTATATATTGACTTCACAAAGTTCCAAGTCTTAAAATAGACATTACCACAGCATCATGCATAACATAACCTTGCACTAGCTGACCAATTGGAATTCACATGAATTACATCATCTGAAGACATCACTTTACATATATAATTTTATGGGGAATTAGATAGATTCTGCAATGTTTTGATCTCAATGCATAAACAAGTTGACTCAGTTTCTAAGTTTACATCTTGGGGAATTCCCAATCACCTGTCTAGTTGTCAACAACAGGTGCATCTCTCAACACAGCACTAGGGGAATCCCCTTTCTCTTTTTTTTGTAGTAAACAAAGTACTTTTCCCGTGAGAAATCTTTTCTCAAATAAAATTGTAAATCGAATTAATATTTTTAATCAGAAAAATGGAGGCCAATATAACAACAGTTTTTTTGCAAGCTCTGGTGCCATTTAAGATCAATATCCTTGGTACCATATAGTAAAGAGTTGGCATTATCAATGCGTGACAAGGCCAACGATCGTACGGTATGGTGACAGCTAGGCATCAAAAGTGATAAATCTACGAATACGCTATAGACCAGTTAACATCTGACGTCAGCATCAATTGTAAATACGATGCGCGCGCAGCCTCGCAGGCAAAACATTTCGAGGTCACAGCTGTCCCAGCATAGTAAACAATGCTTGACACGCGTGTAATCTCAGCATCTGTCGGTGGTTGAAATTTTCGCGAACTTTTTTCTTCAAGATATTTAGCCGGTGAAGATGGACGAAATGTGATATTTTAAAGATTTATCGAAACAATCGCAGAGATTACTTGGAGCGACTGAAACAAAATCTGAGGAACAATTACCCGATCTTATGAGTTAGATTCTATCTCTGTCGGAAGATAACAAAAAAGAGATTGCACCGATGTCACTACGGCGACATGTACTCTCCCTCATCCACACACCAAGCCCATTCACGCACAGTTCTAAAGCAGACAGACCCTTGATGCTTTATAATAATTACGTTGTATCGGGTTATGTTAAGAAGTGCTTCTTTTTACCAAGTTCCTAACTCCCAGTTGTTTCATATCAGTGTCCTTGTCCCGCGTGCCGAAGCTCAAATGACAAGAGTGCAGTGAAGTATGCATGGGTGTTGCCCAATTCCTGGACAGATTCTTACGCAAACTGCACGTTGTCATGCCTACAGCGGGGTACGTACATGACATGTGCAGGTTTCCTGATTAGAACTTGTTTACTTCCACATATTATGTACTGCCAAATCGACAGCGTTAAATTTAACAACTATGACCTGGTCATGATGGTGATTAGAGATTATCGCTCCCGAGTTGCACTATCATATATACCTGGCCTAACATAACTATCACCCCGCGGCGTAGTAGGCCAGGTATCTAGGCCTACATAGTATCTAGACCTACATAGTCTAGTAGGCCATGTATGCTAGCTACATAGAATATGCCAGGTATGCTAGGCCAACGAGGGAGCGATAATCTTCATTCATCACCCGATATATATCAGTCAATATTCGTTTTAATGCCGAATACGAGCGTTGTTCACTGATTGGTCAAAACTACATTCCGTGACATTTTATTTTCTATTATGTAGCGTCCCTAGCTTTCTACTTCCACTAGCTGATATGATAGGCCTACCCAGGCCAAGGACGCAGACCTAGCCATACCTGAGGCTTGGGTATTGATAACTGACACGAAAAATAATACCAAAAAGTAGTAGAGGGGCCGACTCCATCATCTTGTCCTAGTGAATTTTGAAGAGGAGGATCCAGTTCCAATCAAAAAATATTAGTCAAAAAAGGTACTGTAAGCTTTTCCAACTGATGAGCTCATCGTACCACCATTATCACTCGCTCATCCAGTTACAGTGTTTCGTTGCTCATATCCTTCACATTCCCTGCATCCAGCATTGAGCCTTCATAACATCTGCCTTTCTTGTGTTTCTATTTTTTCTTGTTCATCACCTATAAGCTCACTTCTGGTACCACTTGGTAATGATTAGATTAGAAATAAACACATTTGTTTAATAATATAGTCAACTAGTGTATTTCCAAGGTCCCATATCCTGTGGTGTCCAGGAGGTTGATATCAGCGCATTTTGACCACCCCTATATTTCTGTTGCACTAATTCCATGTCTTGATACAAAATGAAATTCCAGATGATACCTGCACAAATTAATTTAATTATGCTATTTAGCTCAAAATGTTTTCTTTAAGGGAAAAATCATTAAAATTCAATTACTTTTTTGGTTCAGCCTGTATAGCACACCTGCCTATCTAATGTGGCACAAATAACCATTGCCTGAAGGGATTTATTAGTACATGTATTCCAAATACATATGAATTAATTTTTTTTTTTTTTTTCTTTTCATTATCTGTGTCCTGGAAATATGCGTGTTAAAAAGAAATTTTTTATTTTATGTACTTTTTGTCATATCACCCGGTAATTTGTAGTACACCCCGAATATCCATTCAAACTTTCCAGATTTACAATCCTTATATATGCTCTTCATAAAATGTTCCATTTGTAGAATTTTGATCACAACTTTTTAGCTATAATAGAAAGAGGGTAAAAGCAGTCGAATTTCGCCTTTTGGAGTCCTTCGATTAGCCGCAACCGACGGAACAACAACTCTCTGGCATTGTTGGATTATGCAGGGCAGTCAATTATATTACTTAGAACAGATTTATGGTGAAATTCAAAGCGTGTTATGACGAGAATAAATTAAACTCAACCCGTCTACTATACAGCGGTATACAGTGGACCGCTAATGTTTTGCCCGCGAGCAGCAACTTCCGGGTCACGTGAACCGACTCAGAACGTAACAAATGTTCACTGGTCTATAGGTTGCGATGTAGTAGTATAACACCCTTAATCACAGTTGAATCAAACATGACTTCCAGGTTCTTAATTGCTGGTGCATGTTAGTATTTCCCTAGCCGCCCTTGTGGCACAACAAAAATATTTTATCTATTGTAGAATTTGCAGATCATGCTCCAAGCTACATCATCAGCGCTCCTGTGGTATAATGGGCTTATTAGACTGGCCGTCCGTCCTTCTTCTTATGCTACAAGACTTTTTATACCAGGCGTGACATGTCATTTCATCTGCATAGGCCCACGCTCTGTAATAAGATTTCAGTTAGGCTCAGTGAGGCATCGTCCACCAGTGGTGTTTTAAGTCACTGCTGACCACAGCATAAATGTGCTATTTCTTTGCAAAGAAGGGATGAAAAACATTGATAGCCTAAACCTTCTTCTATTAACTGCAAGCTGCCAGGAATGGTGTATTTTTCACCGATATATTTTATCACAAAGTGCTTGCTGTGCAAAGTTTAACACAATTAGCATGTTCAGATGAGAATCACGCATTTATTGTTGTATTACTGACGGCTCTGGCTCTTTCGACCAAAATCCTTGATACCTATTTGAAAGTAACATACACATGAAAAAATTTCCATTCAAAAATTTAATATTGTCAATCGAGGATGAGAATATCGTGACAAACCCAAAAGCAACCTGTCAATTATATGAAATTCAAAGAAACGAGGGCAGTATCAATTCAAGATTAGGTTCCATTATATAAACTAACGTAATAAGCTGGCAATGGTGGGAAATTGAACTCTGCCACTATGTAAGTGTATAAAAATCTTTCTATATGATCCGTTAAT
>JAMKCH010013775.1:0-26773 GCA_023653785.1 Ophioderma brevispina | reverse complement strand
TTCATGTAATACTCGTTGTGGTGACTTATAAAAAGGATTTTTTTTTAGAAAAAAATGATTTTGGGTCTAAAATTCTATACATATTGTAAAAACAGAATCATAATATAAATTGTCCGAGATTGAAGGTGTTGGCATCATGAATTAAAATTGTTTTTGCGAAGAAATTATCACTCTTGATATTCTTAAGTTTATAGCTCAAAACATGATTTTTTCACACCAAAACACCCCTGCCACCAAGTTTTTGACCAAACCATCATTTTTAAAAATTACTTTATTACTATCTTCGAATAGAAGTGGCTGCGTTTTGTTGTACAGAGGGGAGGGGTTGTCGAAATTTTTGCAGTCCAAACCCCTTCACTATAAGAGTCAGCGGTTGTATCCTTGTAGGGGCCAAAGGCACGTAACACTCGCATGCTTCTTACTGACCTGGGAGTATACTGTATTATTGTCTGTGATAGATACCACCGTGGGGACAACGACATTTTCAAATCAATAACAAGTGTCAATTTTGGTTTCAGTTATATTCATTGCAAACCTATAGCCAACACCGTCTGGAATTTCCGGCTCCAGCGCAAAAAGGATCGATGCTTGAACAACATCAGCAATGGCTGCATGCACCGCTGTGTGAAAAAGCATGCCTGTCCATTAAAGTTGTCTATTTAACATGGCATTTAATTGCCATAACCAAAGATAATAGATTTTGGTAATCATTAGAAACCTTAGGTAGACTTTAGTTTAGAGCGCGTTGGACCCCGATCACATTTCTAAAGGTCGTGGGTTTAAGTCCCACTGCTGCCACTTGAACAATGAACATGTAAGCATTATCCACTTTGGGGTGGGTAAGAATTGGAAACAAAATATGAGGGGCTGATTTTGAGTGAAATGATTCGGGGTGGATTTTCCCGATATTGCCGCAGTACGTGGACATGTTGTGATGTGTGCCCACTTCCCCGCCAAAACAATGCAAACAACGCGTGGGGTTTTCATGCGGGTTGCAGTTCACGCAAGTGATACGCAAACATGTGTCATGTCCAAGAAATATTGAGCCGTAGTATAAATTGATCTATTTTTTACATACAAGTTAGTTTTGATTAATTTGATTTTTTCATTCTTTTAGGGAGCGTGTGTGCCGACCATGTCCAAAACTCACGTATGGCCAGGACTGCAACACCACGTCAGTGTTACAATGGCTTCTTGCAACAACGTAAATGGGATATGCATCTGTGCCCCGGGCTACTTTGGCAATAAGTGCGAAAATCGTTGCGATCCCGGAACTTACGGCCAAGACTGTTCTGGTACCTGCACGTGCCACAATGGAGGAACGTGCTACCACGTTGATGGATCGTGCTTGTGCACAGCGGGATGGTCACCAGAGTCAGACTGTATGGAGAGCGGTAAGGGTGTAGCATTGTGGAATAAGTTAAGAAACTTGCATGTTTTTTTTTTTCAGCCAGTCAATATAAGGTTGGTTATGGTAAAACTTGTCGTAGCCTTGCTTGAAAAATGTGGTTGGTTGGCAAAATCCGACTGACCCTTAGAAAACCAAAATGTTGCCTCAAGACCGTTTTCCACAATCTGCCCATTCCTTTTTCCAAGCCCAGGAATTTTTTTGTATTTTAAAAACTACAGTATTTATTTCCTAAAAAAGTGTATTTTACAAGCCGATTACATAAGCCGACTTAAACTAGGTATTTTGTCACAGGATTAAAAAAAAAATCTAACAACCTTAGAGAATAACCGATATGATCGGTATTCTTGAAATCGGGCCGATTGTGACCTTATCGGAATCTGATCGGTATCGGCAAAATTCTCATTTTTTACCGATTTTCTATACCGATTAAAATAATATCAAAAGGTCCAAACTTGAATTAAAATTGTTCCAAACTGATGGCCAAACGGTGACAATAAATCAAAACTGAAACAATCAATTTATTATTTTAGGTACACAAGAGTTTGTATGTTGTTCCCAGTGGTTTTAGTGGTTTACCTAAATCAATCTCCTGCTTTCTGGCAGCTTCTGGCTGTCCGAGAAAACGGCAATGATAACGCAAAAAAAAATACACAGAAAAAATCGGAATCAGAATCGGAATGAACTGATTTTGAAATTTTAAAATCTGTAATCGGTATAACAGATACTTGGGTGATCGGTTAGACACTAACCGACCTTATTTTTTTCTCCAACAGCCACATCCCCAAATTTTGTATATCAATATATCTCCATGTTATTTGTTTAGCCTGTAACATCCCGCAGCATTTTTTAAGTCCCAAGTATAATACCTTGTGTTATATGTCCTGTACTTATTTATTGGTTTTCTTTCAGTGTGTCCTCTATGGAAGCATGGAACTAACTGCACAGAAAATTGTGATTGTGTTAAGCCAAACTCAATCAGGTAAGCAAGGAAAACTCTTCTTTATAAATACACACTTCATTCCAGACCATGCGAGAATAACTTATCCAGTTTTTCGCCTGAAAATTTTACTGGAAAATGAAGTACAAGTTAACTTTTTTCTATAATTAGAGGCTGACTCAGAAATTTGCCGCCCTAATTTGCTAACAAACCAAGTTTGTTTGCTGTTTTCTTCTTTAAAACGGAAAGCCAGATACTCCGATTCATCCCAGATTTTGGAAGTGAACTGTTTAGGTGACTATCTTTAGTTCTGGTTGCCTATTTTATTAATTACACACAAAAAATCCTATTTATTGATGCATTAATAGATTAATAGTAATGAAAGATTTTCTTGCCCTACTTAACATTGTTTTACACCAGTTGCAACGGCGTGTATGGGGATTGTTATTGTAAAGATGGTTACGTCGGCCAAGATTGCAACAGCCGTTGTCCGGGAGGTTACTATGGACACCATTGTCAGGAATTCTGTCTCTGTGACAACGGAGCGAATTGTAACCATGTTACCGGAGCGTGTACATGCTCAGCAGGATGGAAGGGCAAATAGTAAGTTATCATCCCTTGAACACAGCCGTTTGAAAGTCTCGTTTATTATGACAAAACGAGAATAAAACAAAAAAATATCAACGACGACACACTTTTGGAGTATTTATGCCACTAACTACATTTCGTGTAAATTTGATGAAATTTCATTGCGGGCAAATATGATTCTTCATAAAAATCTAGTTTTACACATCTTTCTATGGGAAATAGGCATATAGAGGGCGCTATAAACATAACAAATTAGACCTTTGGTAGTCCTATATGGCAAGATTCCCGCAATAGGTTTTTCTGATTTTTGCGGAGGTAATAGTTCTTGCACGTCCCTACTTATAGCAGTTGTCAAGATTGTGTCGCCATTGCTTAAAATTGCTCTAAAAATAAAAGAGACAATTTGCATGGGTCAAACAGCTGTGTGAAATCCTGCACCTAAAATTCAGAACTTCTCGTTTGTTGGCTTTCAAATTTAGAACAGACTTAACTTTTCCATTAGAATAAGATACAGAATTCAATATCTGCATATTATATTACCCCCATACCATAAGGCAATATGAAAAAAAAAAATTATTTTTCATTCTAAAAGAAGTCACAAAGTGACCAATTATCCCAGTTGCTTTTAAATTAATTGTGCCATGTTTACATGGATACTGTGCAATGTATTGCTGCTTTGATTGTAGTGTAAGATTGAATGTAATATATAATTTATATAAGTTACCTATTGTTTTTGTAAATTTAAACAGTTGTAACGAGACCTGTGAAGTGGGGAAATATGGTCTTCGATGCGAAAACACCTGCAATTGTAAGAATGGAGGCAAATGTGATCATGTAGATGGTCATTGTTCGTGTACACCAGGTAAGGTATTGCCACGGCCAAGTTGTATCTGTGGGGGATATCTCACCTGGCAAGAAATATTTCTGATAGGATCAGTCGGTTGGAAAAAATAAATAGCAAAGATGTAAACTTAAATTCTAAGTAAGGAATAAATTATTGTAATGAAAGATTTCTATTGGTTTGTTTTTGTTTTAAAACAATTTGGAAGTTTCAAGTTGAAAATGCAGTTTTGTGTAATTAAAAAAATGAGAAAATTCTAAGAAAACAATTATTGAATTTGGAAAATTAGGGTTGGTATTCTTTGGTGTAGTAAAAACTTTTCCCCTGATCTTCAATACCGGGCAGCTGGTGGAGTACAGCAAATAATTGTGTTGTCTTTTTTGGCCTAAATTAGAATAAATAAGCAAACGAATCCTGTTGTTTAATCTGCAAATACTGGGAAGACAAATGGCCCAAGGTGAGGCAATTGAATGACCTCAATTTAAGCATAGATTATACTCAAAAAGATAGTGTTAATGGAAATTACATTCGCTCTTTAAAGGTGATCCTCATTGCTCGGACGGCATATATTATTACTATATACCAATGGAAAGCTTATGACTTCAGGATGCCAAAAATATCTTTTCCCAAAAATAATCGTATAATATAGCCGCTATAAGCCAAAAACTAACCCTATATTTCGTTGCGATTTTACGCCCAAAAATACGCTTAAGCTTTCTTTCTCTGACCTTGGCAAATGCGTGTGACGTAGGCGATTGCAAAAGTCTTGTGCGCAATGCATCTTCCAATGGAAAGGAACCCTAAATCGCTCATCTTCCTTGTTTGAATTTTGCCAATATAGTGATAAAAGTTGGTTGACTAGGTTCCTTGATCTGTATATTGGTAATTATAAGTCCCGGCTTAATAAGTGTGCAAGAAATGTGAAAAAAATCGCTTGATTCTCATCGCGTACGATGAATCGTGAGTAGCAAGAGAGCTCAGAGGCCAGCGGTGTGTACACGAAATGTGAGATATGAATAATTATACTATAATAATATATAATAATAATAATATATGGCTTTATAAAGAGCCAATTTCATCTCGGATACGCGCTGTTGCATATAATTCTTACGCTGCCTCAGGGAAATCGTCACAATCATTTCGTTCATCTAAGCCGGCAGCTGGCCAAGCGCACAATCCTATCAGCCGTTAGATTGTAATATTCCCCATAACCAGCTACCCAAATATCGTTGGGTGACGAGGCAAGTGAGGTAAAGGGCCTTGCCCAAGTGAACAAAACATTGGCCGAAGGGGGCTCGAACCCAAACATGTGATCATGAGCGGCGTCATATCAGACCACATGTCCCCTCACATTTTGACCACAATCATGCATGAAAAATAAATAGCTGCCCTTTGGTTAGTGCGGAGGACCTGCTCCTGGAGCATGGTGGTGATCAAAAAACACAGTGCGTATAAAGGCCGGCTCTTCATTGATTTACGTGACACCTATTATGCTAACCGATGGAATTGCATGAGGTATATGCGCTATCAGTGGGAGTAACAGAAAATATCTTAATCTACTTTTCTCAGACCGGGAAACAGTCCCACAATTATGGTTTTGAACCTTTTTAATAAATCATGTTGGCTTGCTATGGGGTTCCGGTAAATCGTGGTTCATCGAGCGAAACATGAAGGTAATTACGTTAACCTCGTGCAATTTGTAACCAGAAACAAATTGAAGCAATAATGTGAAGCAATGAATTCAGTATGTATAAAATGCCGACTGAAACGCCTTCTCTGTGGATCAGCCATCAAAATCTACCAGTATTCAAATGATAGTATCTGTATCTGATTGCTTCTAATTTGATTTTGAAAATTTAGAGAAAACAATGGTAAGTCTTTGAAAGCGCAGAAGCGAGCGATAAAAGTGATGGGATTTTGTTTGCTTTCATAGACGATTACACAATTGGTGACGTCACCACCTCACAGCGCACAAGTCAATAATATTGACTTTGGCTGAAGTGGGGTTTTGCGTGAAAGACTATTTCATTTGGCTCTTGTACTCAATCGTGAGTAGCCATAAATATGGACACCGTTACATATAAAATAGCGATAAAATAAGCTTTCAATTGATATATAGCTTAATTATGCAGTCCGAGCAATGGGGATCACCTTTAAAAGGGGGATGACCCGATAATAGTCCAATTTTTGTCATGGTTTTCTGACTGCATGAAAAGCATATCATCAAAAAACTAACTAGTCAATTTTGACAATGTGTGTGTTAATAAACGGTGGTCAGCCCCACCATTGGATGGACGTTTTTGGCAGATCAAAAGGAAACATTTCATGGCCCTGAAAATTTCATCTGAGGGTAATGAGAAAAGTAGGAGTTTTCTATGATACCAAAATCTCAAATCTCACTTTGATTGAGATTAAAAGTAAAGGTTGTCGATGACTTTAACTTAAATGAGGCCCTCATCCACGCCCAGCTCCCAAGCTGCGGGATCTTGAGTCCAATATGACAATTAATGGTTCATTGACCCCTGACCACCTTCCCCAAGGTAGAATTTCATGGGGAATAACAAAAATATCAGAATCTGTAGGGGATTGGTGACAGTCTTGGTTCTCCTCCATTCAATTCCTGGGAAACTATATTAGCAGTTTACGCGAATCTAGAACTGGATTCTTGTGTATTCGGGTGGGGGAGGGCTTGCGGAGTGGACCCTCTGACTCTTGGCTCAAAATCTATACTGCCCCCCCCCACACAACACAGTAGCAGAGGTCCTGTGCCCACCCCCCCCCCCCCCTCCAGCAGACCAATGAGTCATAACTTTGCCGTTATTTTCTCCCAGACAGTTCCCAAACCTCTGGCTTGCTGGCCTCCCTAAGAAAGACCGCTTGCCCTTTGATATAATTTATTTGAACCAAACTAAGTAATTGGATGGCAGAATCAGTATTAATTGTGGTTGTCTATTGTTTTAAAACAGTGATTAGGTTATCAAGGCGTGGATTGCGGTTCCGAATGTTCTGCTGGAAGTATGGCCAGGATTGTAAGACGCAATGTGATTGCCTACACAATGCCTCGTTGCAACAGTGTGAGCGCGTGTAGGTGTATGCGGAGTGTCCATGGTACAACGGCAACACAGATGTGAAAGCCAATGCCAGGTAAAAAAAAGAGCATACATAGATTAAAGGCACTATCAGTGATCGCCGGAAAGAGGCAAAATATTGAAAATTTGCAGGGAATAGCGTAAAAGTGTAGGATAACTCATTAGAATTATACAAAAGTTATTTTTCAAACTGAAAAACCGATAGAAACGGAAGAAAAAAAACAGTAATTCAAAGATGTGAGCCCATTAAATTAAGAGTTGTAGTAGTGTCCGTAGGACAGTAAGACTAAAATATCGATTTTGTCCGATTAGGCTGCGTTTGGGCGTACACTTGTTAGGTATAGGGTATGTTAGGACACCTATTACTTGTTACAGTCATGCAAAAAATCTGATTTTTTGCTGATTTTTTTGATTTTCTATTTTAGCAAATCACTGATACTGCCTTTAAGACGTGCACATTACATTGTCTCCGAGTTGTGCGAGTGGATCACAAGTATAGCAGTGACTAACCCTGGAGTAAATAGTGACCCGATGAATTATCAGTCTCAATGGATAAAGTGTTTGACTGCTGAGTCATAGGTTCACCAGAACACAAACCACGCATCTGCCAAATGGGTGTGTAAGCTACAGTAGCGGGTTAGTCTTCTGGTAGCTCTGCATGTGTGCTTGGTAAAACTCGATAAAACCTATCAGAATGCGGGTAACTTGGGTGGTAACCGGGGACGGATAACTTGAGTAGGAATTTGAGACCGAGTCTAGGCAAGGATGTATGATTTGTACCATCATGTCTAGGCATTGGGCCAGGAAACAGGGCTAGGCTAGGACTAGGATATCGGACGTGCCCAGACTTGCTGTGTATTTTTCTTTGGACTTGACAATGTCAAATTCATGTGCAGTGCTTACATTAAGTTTGTGTACCGTTTGCGACCGTGTATTGCAAGGGTTCTCAAACTATTTGGCTGTCGGTCATGGTGGGCTGTATACCATTCAAAATATTCATGCTCACGGGCCAGATGCACCCTTGCTTTTGCTATGTTTGTTGTATTTTCAACACTGTCAAGGGCAACCACCCAAGCGTCGTGGGCCGGATCTGGCCAGCGGGCCGGCTGTTGAGAACCCTTGGTATTGTCTGCCGAGGGGCTGATTTTTTTTTTTTTTTATACACTTTGTTTTTTTTTTTTTTTTTTAAAAAAGAAGAAATGGAGGAGTCAACACGCATTTGCCAATCGGTAATATGGTTCCGCGCGCAAAGGATTTATGGGGACGGGCTCCGAGCTGCTGTAGCAGCACTATGAGCAGTGTACCTTTCACAGGTATAGTTACTAGACAAGATTACCAATGCAACTGCGAAAAAAATGTCAAAATTGGACGCTCTTCAGAAAAATTGGTCCTTTATAGCTTTAATCAAGAAGAAAAATACACGCTAAGTTGAATGTTTTAACCCAATTTTACTTGCCCACTCTTAATAGAAGTCCCTACTATGGAATTGGCTGCGCCTTTACCAATGCACTCACTGTGAAACGGTGTGCTAGCTGTGGACACGTCAGGGACGCTTGTTATGTGAGGGACCCATGGAAGGGTAAGTTGGCCTTGAACCATTAGAAATGTTATTTTTTTTCTGACCAACTGAAAAGAGTTGCATAGGTTCAGAAAGTTAAAGATAATTTTAAGGTCCTTGCTTCTTCTGAGGTGTTGTGGTACACTAGAAATATTTATTTCCCAAAAATTTCAGTTGATCCGGTTCGTTCATTTGGCGTTTTTACTGAAGATGTCATGTCACAATATCCCATAGGGGACTGTGGTGTAATTCTGTCGGTTAGGATGGAAAATGCAAAAATTGCAAATTGTTGGGATGTTTGAAGTTGCATGGCATTATAAGGAGGATTCAGGAAGTCAACTTGGTATGAGGAAAGTCAGGAGACGAGGCGTGGTCAGCACCATGACCCTAAGCCTGTGAAAATATAGAATATGCATACCGCCTGCTAGCATTTTAAGTGAATTTTAGGTAAAATTTCTCATGTGTTCACCGTTCACTGTTTCTTATAATAGGAGTGCTATGTAACAAGACGAGTGCCCCAACAATAAGAAGGGTTTCGACTGCCAAGACGATATTGTTCTTGTGGAGACTATGGTTCTTGCAGCGTTACAGATGGGTCTTGTCTATGTCAGCCGGGCAAATGGGGCGACGCAGTGCGAAAATGGGTGGTAAGTTCACAGCATACATAACAAGCTATGAGCTCATCACTTTCCATCAAGGATCAAAGATGCGTAAACCAGT
The DNA here is from genome assembly GCA_023653785.1 of Ophioderma brevispina. NCBI lineage: Eukaryota > Metazoa > Echinodermata > Ophiuroidea > Amphilepidida > Ophiodermatidae > Ophioderma > Ophioderma brevispina. The sequence continues at coordinate 17,629 of JAMKCH010013775.1, read as the reverse complement.
GGAAAGAAAACATGACATGAGACAAACAAAATAGCCCTATGATATGCTGTTCAGTTGACATCTGCGATCGCGATTTCTCGAAAATATCGAGGGTTGAGAATCAGAAGGACGTAACTCAACACTAAAGAAATATTTAAAGAATTATTTAAATTCGCTGTAATACTGCTTTTGAGAAATGTGATGGTTAAAATTTTCTTGACTAGCAAATCTATTCATTACTCAAAAATGTAAACATCTCATAAAGCTTATATATGCTACTGTAAGCAAACATTATATAAAAACTATTTAGTAATGAGCTCTTATGAACAGCAGAATTAGTGTTGAGGTACGTCCTTCTGATTGTCAACCCTCAAGATGTTGAAAGATACGACAGTATGTTATGTAAAAATAATTGCTAGTATGGACCAAAACTACAATGTCAGATAAATTACAGCTTAAGTCAACTTATTGTGGATTTTATTTCAGATGTCACAAATTGGAATTGTTTATTATTCTGTTTTTTTTATTTTTTTTTTTATTTTTTGTTTACGGCTACCAGTGCAGTCACGAATGCACGCCGAGTGTCAGCAGCAAACGAATAATGGAACAGCACGTGTTACCTGTAAACTGGAGTTGTATTGCCTCCTGGGAAAATATGGCTCCTAAATGTAATAATAGAAGTGGGCAATTCTATGATGTCTTTCTATCTTTCTAAAAAATTTTTACCCCCTGCGGGTTCGGGGTTTAGATTGGCCCGATGTGTTCCCTGCATGTCTAAAAGGGACTAAATGGCGCCCCTGGGGTTGGGTAGAATTGGCCCGAGTGTTCCCCTGCATGTGTAAAAGGCGACTCTTCTAAAAGGGGCAACTCTGTCTGTTATTTGAACAGATGGGGTTGTATTTAATTAGGATTCTATTATAAATGTGTAATGATTTAGACTGTGTAATTGTATTATTATTAAGAGATGTTCTGGTGTATACTCGTTTAAGTACAGGTAGCTTAAAATCAATAACATGAAAAAAACAAAACAATTTATTCAATTACATTGGTACATATGTAAGACCACTATTTATTTTTTTTTTGTAATAGTTAAATAGTAGCATGGTATGGCGTTTCTACTGTATAATTGTTGATGTTGTTAATTTACAATCTATCAGTTTGGGCCTAATGCCACGTGTCTTGGAGCCCATATAAAAAGTACATGTATGAGACAATCTATTTGGTCTGTAAAGGGATCTCATGGTTGCAGTTCTGATTGATGGCGAGTATCTGATATTTGAAGTTGAAAGTGCAGTGTTGCTTGGTACAGGGATGAGTGATGACCTTTGTCATCAATCTATGATGTGTATAGTTATAAATTTATCAGGTATATCTTTTGAAATGTGTTTTTATTGATGCATGTTTTTCTAAGTGATTTTGCAATCAGTTGGTTTATCTTGTTTATACATGGATAGGTGATGCTCTGGTTCATCCCTGTATGATGTGTTTATCCTTTTGTAATTGTCTAATTGTAATTGAATTGAAATGAAGTTTTAATATCGTTTTTTATATTTAATGTTAAATTACAAATGTAATGACACGATAACACCTGTGTGAGGTGTCGGAAAACTTGTAATACTCACTCACTCACTCTAAAAATTTTAGTTTTCTTCTGCCAGATTTTCAGGAATTGGTTTGGGACGATGAGTGGAATATTGTTTTGATTAGCTGAAAACTGAAATAACGGTTAAGACCTTTAGAACCCTTGGCTGGGGCAGCGTGTTGGTTTTCAAACTTTTTTGACAGTCAAAGGAACATTTCCTTTATGACTTTGAAATTAGGTCAAAAGGTCATTTTCTGCAAACTTGTTCTAAGCATAAAAAAGGTTTGCAGTAGGGTAATGGCAAAAAAAAATAAAACGGTTGCGTAGGTCAGTTTTCCCCCCACAAGTGAGGTTGTGTATAAGGGTTGACGTGTTTAAGTAATGCCTTTTAAGGTCAGGAAAAGGAAATGAGATGATAAACCTACGCCAAATCTTTATGGGAAATCGTAATTCCAATAAATAGAGCCACAAAAAAGAATACACCCAGTGACATCATTAGTGAACTATGATTTTCAAGGCAGTGTCTGACTAGATTTCACACCAGCACCTGGAATTTTATTGACTCTCTGAAAAAAATCAATGTACCAACAAATGATGGCATCCACCAAACCCAATATGAATGCTTTTGGTCCTATTGTAGACTTCACAAAAAAACCACATCAATTAGATTTCAATTCCTGGGTTGGGTTTTTTTTTTTTGCTTTTGCTAACCTGTAAGGCATAAACCAGGGGTTCTAATAGGCGGCCCGCGGGCCAAATCCGCCCGCCAACATTGATATTTGGCCCTCGACTTGCACAAATATATAAGAGGAAAATAAGAAATTCAGGTGTATTTGCCCTCAAGAAGGGCGATTTCCAATATGTTTGGCATTCTCTGGCCCTTCAGCGAATAATTTGAGAACCCTGGCAACCATATAAACCAGTGTTTGGATGGTTAGTATTGGCCTGCCCCAAGTGTGCAGGTTTTAAACTTCATTGGGCGTTTTTCCTTGTTAATCCAAACTCCAAAGCACCCATATGATTGTCATTTTGGGGTTGTATTCATATGAGTGCATTTTGTCTAACTCTTATTTCAGTCTGTTGCAGTCTGTCCAAGCGGAAGATGGGGTCACAGCTGTATAGAACGTTGTCAATGCTAAAAGAATTCTAAATGCGACCCAGAGACTGGTGAATGTAGCTGTCTACCTGGATGGGATTGGACAATATGTGATGAAACAAGTTAGTAATTTAGATATCTTACAAGTACTATATCCCACTCAGCCCTAACACCATTCTAACCATGTGCGATTGGCAAGACAAAAAATCACATAAGTTACCCTCAGACCAATCAGTAGGTCTTACTCTTGGGATTAAATATTGAGGGTTAGGGGCAGAAAGGTCCCATCTGCAATAGCTGCAGGTGTTGAGTTGGCAGGTTGTTGTAAACACTTAATAAGAACACAACTGAAAATGGTTAAGCTTATTGCAGGATGGGGCCTTCGTGCAGTTAAACCCTCGATATTGCTTTTTTAAAAAAAATTGTCTTTATATCTTTTAGGTGAACTAATTCTGATGTTAAGTTTCACACATGGTTTTAGTTTGATTAATATTAAAAATGAATGGGATAAAGTGTCATTCTAAAAGGAAAATAGACTACAACGTACCAGTCCAAAGTGTAAAACATTACCTGGCCCTGTGTGGGCAATTTCTGGTCTCGCCAACCAAGGATTTTAGCGTAAAGGTTGGACTCTTGTGACATGCAGCACAGCACATTTTTGGGCACACCAGATTATTGGGTTTAAAGTTTCATTAAAACAGCCTGGGACATATAGAGAAATCAAGGGCAAGTTCGCCAAAACTTGTCTGTCTTCCTAGCTTTAGCAATGGTCAGCTTTCATGACACTAAAACATGAAACCACTGAGGCAAACAACAAATCTGGCTACTTCAAGCCCCGGTTCTCAGGCTATAGATTTAACTTTCACAGGAGTTAAATTTATAGAAAAAGCAAATGTCATCCAGTAATTCTATTAGATTTTGATAATTGACAGGAATTACACTTATGTGTTCTGACAATAAGTGTGGGGTCATTTACTAGTCTGAATTTTGACAAGTATTTGGAAGAAGTAAGCCGCCTGTTTCAGAAACATGCCGGAGCATAACATTGGTAACTGGTTTTTCATCTGTCTTTTTGTATTGTTCTCCCCTGGATGTCCATATGGAACGTATGGATTGAACGTAGTTCAACTGTGATGCGCGCACAATTCACCTTGCAATGCCTATGATGGAGAGTGCAATTGAACTGCAGGTTACTATGGACCTAGATGTGAAGAAAAGTAAGTTTTGTCTACCAGAAAGGGAAGAAGAGAATCAACCAAGCTTAGCACTTTTCACTCTAAATGTGTGTTAGTTATAAAGAACTATCCATTGAATAGAGATTAACCGATATTTGTATCGGACATCGGATCGGCGGCCGATTTTGCGAAATCGGCACAAAAAATCGGATCGGGCAAAAATATGTCAGAGCTTGCCGATACACAACCGATATATTGAATGAAAGAAAGGGGACAAGTATAATTTGGTATTTTACCAGTTTAAGTTGGAAAAAACGGTGTCAAAAATATGTTAATACATGTATTTCGGAATCATAATTCTAGCTAATTGAGAAACTAGGTAAGGACCAGCCATTAGGTATTTTCACCACGTACTATCACAATTCAACTTCAAGGCGGTCCAAATTCAAGCTATACTGCAACTGTACATGGTTCTGTCTAAGTTACAAAGCATGGAAGGCACATGGACCTAGATGCACTCCCACGGAAAATCGTCGTTGTAAGTAAACTGAGAAAATTACTGCTTTATATTTTGTATCTTTGTGCTTCACAGCCTTCAATGGAAAAGTAAAATCCTGAGCAGGAGGTCCAGAAATACGGCAGACATATTCCCGTTTCTAACTCTTTCGTACGTATTTTTTTAGGTTCGTTTTCACTTCAGTGGCTATTGTTTGACAGCATCAACAGTGTCATAATACAACGTAGAAGAGACTAAATTTTAACTTGTTTTTGTCAAACATGTGCGGACTGCCAATGCTTCTCAGTACTAATTTGCATAGGAACCGAACATTTAATATATAGCTTTACCAAACTTCACGTGGTTTGCTAATCATTTCATTCAATTTATCCTCATGAATTGTAAGTGCGTGAAAAGAATAGGGGATCAGCAGAAAGTTGTTGATTTATACGGCGGTACGGAAGCATTTTCCCACAGTGTGTTGTGACACAGACTGCAAAAATATCAAATTCATTGAGACTGCGTGAGAGTCTGAGAGTACGTTAACACAATACAGCCATTGATCTAGAATGAAACTAATCTAAAACTTCATAGGGTCTTTTATGGATTTTTTTGATCAGGGAGGGTCAGAAATTTTGATTAATTACGAGAACATCCCTCACTGGGCACTGAGATTCAGAATTAAACATTTCTTGATCGGTAGTGAGCTCGAGGATCTGACGAAAGCACCAAAAACAAGAAGTCATTTTTCCCACAATGCTAGTATGCTACTTCATTAGGCTGGTATATGCAAGCTCATACTTGCCGAACGCGTAGTTTGATACACGAGCAAACATGAGCGTGCTTGTTGGTTAGAATGAAATCAATTTGCATAGAACATAATACTGCCCGGGATAACGCTAGTCTACAAAGGCGATGTGGCGATTGCTACTCTCAATCCATGCTCTCCTGATTATGATGAATACCCTAAAAAGAATTAGGGGATCGGTCACTGAATCTCAGCCCTTGCGGAGGAGCGAGATGCTACAGGTCAGCTCATGCAACCCGCTATGCCTGCAGCGTCCTGACACGTGTTTTACCGGGGATTCCATTTAGTCATTGCGAGTGATTGCGGACCTGGTAGGGGGGGGTATACTTACCCTGACCCAAAAATATGTTAAAAAAGAACTGACTGGGAAATCATAAAAAAAATACAAGGATGAAGAACAGGGGAATACAATGTTTGTTAATTTTCTTGCCGAAACAAGAATTGCTATAAAAATTTTGTCGCCATTACCGCAATGTAAACTATAGTACTATAGAGCTTACAAGCAAATGTTCTTCGCATCGTCAACTTGTCAAGCATTAATTAGAATATTGGAGACAGCCTGGACTGGGGATGGACGGCACGTGAAGGCGGTCGATTACAGTATTAATTTAACAAAAGGTTTGGATTTATTAAACTTGAACGCACTCAGTTTTGAAATGCAATCAATAATAAATGAAATCTTCAATTTAAAACGAGATGATGGTTTGATATTCTGATGAACTTAGGACAGGAGGGTTTTGCGGGAATTTACAATGCGCTTATTGATTGGGGGTAACGTTATATTTTAAGCACCATTTGGTAAGTAAAAAGACAACTATTTCCAAAATACCTCATGGAATTGTAGCAAATGTGGACCGCCACAGATTTATTAATTATAATCATTGTCGCCAATTCCTATAGGCCATATGTTTAAAGTTGAACACCAGTGCAACCCACTCCTACTAGTCCTCACTAGGGTTGGTCGATCTTAAATATAGGGAACCATCGGATCGGATGGTGGACAGGCCGATACGCCAAAAAAGTATGGCTCGGATCGGCAGGGAAACCCTAGGATCGGTAATCTCTAACATTAAATGCACACATAATGTAGAGAAAAGAACGGGGTCGAGGAAGGGAGGGAAAGAAGAGAGACACCCGATTCTCCCTTATGTAGTGCTCCGAAAATCCAGTCTAAGTGGATGTGGTTGGACGTCTGCAAGGACGCATATTTCATGCTGTTACAGCGGGAGCGCCGAAACATTTTAAAATAGATGTACCATGTATGCGCACATTTACTAGGGCTGTGACATAACGGGTAATGACGTTCCCGGTACTCGTATGATTTTCGGGCGAGTACCCGTGTACCCGAAAATCCTGAGTTGCAAACTTACGCACCAAGTTAGAAGGAAAAAAAAATCTCCCTGACAGTGACAATACATACCTTCAACTATTGTCATTTTTTGAGTTAACAGCGATGAAAAAAACACCTGTTCTATGTAATCATCAGAAGACACTCTTTTTACTACAAATAGTGTACTTAATTTAACTTTATTTCATCTTAAACGCCATTCACAACGAATAAAAACCGATCGTGGGACACGCCGGTCAGCTGAACAAATCGGCTGAGATTGACCTAAACACAGCCCGATTACAGTTATACCACTTAACGAGCCGAAACTAAACAACACGCGGTGATGGAATTTTCCATCAAGGGCGTGTGAGGCACAAGAAATATGCAATGTTCTGTAGCCTAGGTAGTTGTATTGCGATTTGCGGTTAATACAACGGCAACAACTATCCATCAAGCGATAAATATCAACGTTTGATCAAATCGCGGTATACATGAATGGATAATGTTTTCATCGGATGTAATATTGTCGTGAGACTGTGAGTAGTAAAAGGAAATGTAAAATTTTAAACTTATATTTTTTTAAAAGTGAAGTTCGGGAAACCCGTCGATAAGTTCTGTCCCGGGTAAGACGTAAACGGGCGGGTACCCAGGTACCCGGGAATCATGTCACAGCCCTAACATATAACACAGAACAGAAGGCACGGTGTAAGCATTGCATACAAGTCAAAACCACAGTTCTTTCGCACCCGATATTGTGAGGTAAAACAATACTATCGGCATGTAACACAACGGGCCCATGGAAGTTACCACATTGATTCACATAATGCAGGTCTGGCACTCGTGTATAAAGCCCCAGAGAGAGTGAGTGATTTGAGAGAGAGAGATTGAGTGAAGGCATTCTACCGAAGTCCGAATTTGTTTAAGTCCGAAGACGCAATCCAGCTTCTTAACCAAGTATAAAAAGGCGGTTCTCGAACACAAAGGTCCCCCGCCCAGGCATTAGCTAAAGAACCAGAAGCAACAATTTTAAGATTTCAGGGAAGCTTGTGATAGAAATAAAAGGGGTTCTAGAACGACTTGGTCTTCCATTGGACCTGACCTTCAAAACTTTGGCATGAATCTTGACCACACCCACACAAGTTCATCATCCTACCACATAATTAGTAATTTGCCTTGAATGACACCACTGACCTTCACACCGTTGGAATTGAATGTGACCACATACTAGGTTCATGCACCATACAACAATGGGCAAAGATTGACCTTGAATGACTTTGAAAGGACTACTAAAATTTTTGGCATTTTTGGCACTGATGTTGACCACACCCACCTAGTTTCATCCTCCTACCATATGTTAAGTGATTTACCTTGGATGACCCCAATGCCCTTGAAATGACCTCCAAAGTTCACACTGAATGTTGACCACACCCACCAAGTTCTCCTCATACCACATGTTTCGTGATTTGACCTTGAATGACCTCGGATGACTTGAAAGGACCTTCAAAATGTTGGCATGAATGTTGACCACACCCACCAACTTTTAATCCTATACCACATGTTAAGTGATTTGACCTTGGATGACCATCAGATGACCTGAACTGACTTCAAAATTTTTGGCACTGACTGTGATCAACCCTCCAATTTTCATCCTCTACCACATGTTTAGTGATTGACCTGAATGCATCGATGACTGAAAGACCTTCACATTTTTTGCACGATGTTGACCACACCCACCAATTTTCATCCTCCTAACACCTGTTTAGTGATTTGACTTGGATGACCCGGATGACCTTAAAATGACTCCCACTTTTTGGCACTGAAATTTGATCCACACACACCAAATTTTCATCCTCCTCCACATGTTTGGGATTTGACCTTGAATGACCCCAGATGACCTGAAATGACCTTCAAATTTTTGGCACTGAATGTGACCACACCCCCCAATTTTATCCTCCTACCACAATTTAAGTGATTTGACCTTGGAGGACCTCGGATGACTTGAAAATGACTCTTCAAAATTGTGTGGCACTGATTGTTGACCACCACCACCCATTTTCATCCTCATACCACATGTTAAGTGATTTGACTTGGATGACCTCGCATGACTTGAAATGACCTCAAAATTTTTGGACCTGAATGTTGACCAAACCCACCAAGTTTCATTCATCCTACCAAAAACAGATAGGTTTTATAGCTTTTGCGTATTTTGCCCCATTTGACCTTGACAAGCCACATGACCTCTCCGGAACTCATCCGCAGGCCTAATGAGTGACATCTATGGTGCGAAGACGGCACCCATACTGCTCCAATCAAAAAGATATCGTGTTGACAACGTTTATTAGAGCGATTTAGCCCTATTTTGCCCATATTTGACCCTATTTTTGCCACATTTGACTTTGACCCATGTCACATGACCCCCCTTTGTATCCACCCACCGCATACTGAGATACATCTATGTGGCGACGAGGACTTCCCACACTGCTTAGTTCCAAGATAACGCGCGGGACGCACACACACACGGACGGCTACCATTTCTAAGTCCCCCCCCCCCCCTAGCCAACAAAAGTTGGCGGGGGACAACAAAGACGGGGTTATCGATTTTGAATGGGGCAATTGATTAGAGTGGTAGATGTCAATTGTAACGTTGCTTCTCTCGAACTTGCTGAAGTTTGTTGTGTGTTCGTTTGTTTTGTTTTTACATAATTCTCTCTTTAAGAATTTTCCTACTTTTACAATCTATCTAACACTTTTATTTGGTGGAGGGTTGCTTTTAATCTTTCAAAACTTCCTTAGAGTAGAGACGTTTAGTCGTTTTGTTTGTATTGTTTTTGCCGTCGATTTGCCGGGTTCATTTGATCACGAGAAAAAATAAATTTGTTTTACTGGAATTTATGTGTTTAGAGTTTTCAATTTCCAACACTTTGTTTTTTGTTTTTTTCGTTTTTTGTTCTTTCTTTAAGACTTTAAACTTCATTATAAAGAATTGCAACCTATAGACAAACCCAACAATCAACTCTTGTATCGTGGGCCTTTTGTTCATTCGAACTAAGTAGGGGTTTAATTAGGGATATCCAATCTATCTCTTTCGGACTTAAGGTTAATTCGGACTTCGTATGGGTAACGATGGAGGCCTAGCATACATCCATTAACTCCATTGTGTTGCTCTCCAGCACAACTACAACACCTGACTAAGGGTCATTTTCATGGCTTATGCATGTGTCAGAGTGGATAAACAGCAGAGAATATACAGAAGTATTCATGCAGACAAGCCATACTTTGTTTATTATTTGAACTTTCACGTTGAAATTCCTGGTTCACTGCCTTTGCAATATTTTTGCATAACTTTTGTGAGTAACAAAATAATGGAACAAAAATATGGTTGGATGCACAAAGTGTGGCACTGCCTTAACCTTTTATGTGTGTAACACCACAAGGGTGTCTTCCGTCCTTATCAAGGTAGTGGCTAACCTCTCTCCTTCAGACAACACTTCTGTTAAGGGTGCTTGATTGTTATATTATCAACCATAATAACCAGGTAATCATTCGGTGGTGTCCAAGATCTGGCTTGCACCAGAATGTTATTGAAAGTAAAGTTTTGAACTACAAACCATTATTTGCACTTGACTGAATTTTAGCCTCTTCAACTCTAACTGAAGTTGCTACAGACTATCCACTAAATGGAATCGGTGTGTACATTATGGAAAGAGAGAACAAGGTGCAGATGTGCTGTATAACGTATTCCTATACTATCCTAAATTTGTTCGCACAATGAACTTCAAAGTGCCCATCTATGCCACGGAGATCAACACTTTCAACTTGTGTTTTAAAGGTGGGGTGACGCCACTGCAGCCTTGTCTTTTGAAATTTTCAGAGGAGCTTAAAAAGCTCGATCTCGGTCTCCCTGAGGCGAGCTGCAGATAGCTTTTTAAAAGCTCCCAAAGTTCTGTGAGCTTTGAACGAGCGTTTACAACATAGAGCCCACTGCATATCATCATAGCAATAAGACCCTGGCAAACTGAGTTGGGACCCAGAATCGTTCAGAGCTCATGCATTTTCCAATCTCCGGTGACAAACCTAAAAAAAGTATTGTAATTACTGACTCAATTAGTAAACAAGTTAAGTTACAGTACTTAGACTGTCCTCAAGATATTAAATATTACCATGATGTAGATGTATCATTCAAGTTTCATCATTTTCAGAGATTATTTCAACCCAGGCCTGACGTGAACTCGGAACATCGAGCGGATTTTTTTTTTTCATTTTTGAAATCTAGTCTTCTAGACTAGGGGAAAGTAAACTGGGCATGCACGTACAGTCAAACATATCAGTAACAAAATGTAGAACCTTAAGTCGGCTGCAAACGTCCCAGCAGTCATATTTAGTCGAATTATCTTACACTACTTGGAAGCTAGCTCCACGTTTTTCATTAATAATGGCGATTCCCGATGCTTGTCCCGTATCCATACAACCGTGTGTCCATTGTCCGTATGTCTGATGTTCGAGTTCTTACTTGTAATCGGGCGCCGCCTTTCCCCGGCACCTTTCATTTCTTTGAAACATATTTCGTGCCTAAGTTTACAAATCAATTTGACCACGAAGGTGGAACCGTTATCGTTTCTTTCTTTCTTCTCTTCCTGTCCGAAAAATTATCTAAATTCTACTTCCGAAATGTTTGTAATACCCTCAACCATTCGCCCGAGGCGCCATCGTAGCTAATCAAAACTTCGGCTCATCAAAACAAAACCACTGCTATTACATTCATGCGAAGGCTATCGAATTACGATGTTTAACTTCATGCATTATTTACACTAGTCCGTGTTCATTTTTCTTACACCGTCCATGCGGTATATCCATTGGAGTTCCGATACATATGTGGAGTTAATACCGCAGATATTTGCTCTCGGCACCGATTTACCAGCCATTCACACTATCTGAAAATTGCGTGGGTACCTGAGGTAAAGGCATAGTAGGTTCCGTGATCAATTTACCATTAATATTTGCCAAAGGAGGAAGTATTTTGCTGGGTTGCGGGCTCAAATACGAAGGTAGAAAACTGGCAGCCGGCTTTTAACAAGATGCGCGATAATCGCTTCCGGCCTCAAATCATTTAGATGCGCGACTGCGCGCTACCGCGCGCCTCAAAAGACAAGGTCTGAATGACCAAGCCTCATCCTCCCCCTGACTCATCAAAATTGAAAATTGTGTATTTTTAAAATTTTTTGTATAGAAACCATGATTTAAAAAAATGGACTCAATAATTTTCTTTTATGCCTGCTTATACAGATTGTCCTCTCATAATATGGACGAGGCTGTAGCAAAGACGTGTCAGTGTCATTAACCCAGGACATAGTGTGAATTCAAGGATGGATCATGTTCCTGTGTACCAGGAAACGCCACAGGCCAATACTGCATGAAGAGTAAGTGACCGCCATGCCACAGCCTTTATATTTTATAACTCGGTGCAACCTGTGTTAGGGCCCAAAGCATCGTAACCATCATTATCTCTATACATCTGCCAATTTTGTACCTTGCATGCGTAAAAGACCTAAAGAGATGGGGGGTGGTTTGGTGAGTGGTCAATTGCTTGTGGTGTTCTCTGTGAATTTGGTAGCCAATCCATATCCATCACAGGTTTTTTTCTTTGATTTCCTCCTGCATCTAAAATTGGTTTCTTTCATTAAATTGTTCCGTGTCGTTCCTGAATTTACTTGTTTTTTAGCACCTAAGGCACTGTTTCAGTGGTGCCCGGCCCTGATGCCCTTCGTAGTTCTGTCATTCTTTAAGTATGAAATATTACTCTTATTAATAAAAATATCACTTATTGCTTCTTAAATCGTGCCTTCCAAAGTTGATTTGTGCAAAAATTTTCCTGCATATTGCGTACAACTTACTGTTTTGTCACTAAATGAATTCTGACATACCTAAGGCACAACAACTTTGGTGGTGACCTTTGTCAATTCTGTCTTAGAAAGGAGAAATTTGAGCGGCAGAATAATGGTGTGTGAGTTGCTGTTTTCAATTCGACAATTGATCGGCATGTGTTAATATTCATAAGGTATTTTAAGATAGTGAATTGCTTACTGATATTTTGTTGCTTCCAAATATGTAATTAAGGGTATTGCCAATAGCCATAGTACCTCCTACATAATGTTGGTATAATTGTCTATAATTTTTTCCCCCAGCCTTTTGAAATAAATGTGTCATAAAGACAGCCAATCTCCTATCTGGAAGCAAAAATTTTCAAATTTTGTTACACTTTAAAAAATCCTCCATATTGATGTGCATATCAGTTGGACAAAAGTGGTAAAATGTGTATCCTTCTTCGGCTCTTGGAAGCACCTCCCTATCCAAACCAAAGCAGAAACCTCCCCTGTGTTCGCTATACCCAATAAGGCACAATGTTTGACTCCTACATAACATTCCCTTCTTTGATTGGGATGAGAAGCCATATTGTATATACATGTAAGTTAGCCAACAGGGATGGCTTTACAGGGATGGTCAGCAAATCCGATGCATCGGAAAAAAACCCCCATCAAAATTCATATTTTTATAATTTGTTATGGCATGGATACGAAATGTAACCTGCAAGTGGTTGGCTGAAATATGTTTAGTAAAGGCAGGCAGTACTTTTATCTGGTTCTCCTAAATTTTTATACATTCGTATCAAAATTACGACTTGAGATGAAAAAGCCTTTCCCAGTGAATATAACACATTTTCAGCGTGATATTAACACCATGATCAAACAGTTTTGACCTCAAGCACAAATATTATTGATCTGTGTTTATTCCTGTTCGGTGTAAACACAAACAGCTGTTTAGTGCAGATTTTGAGACGCCGTCGCTGTATGTCTATTGCTCAGATACGGTGTGACAATCTATTTTTGCGAGATACGGTGCTGACAAATTTCCCTCCCTCAACATAGTTCTTTTTGTTTCCACTATTTGGTGGTTTGTTTCTACATTAAACCCATTTATATGGATTGTACCACTTTCTCCGATTTCTAAGTTGAAAACGTGTAGTTCCACATTTTTAGATTCTCCCGCATTACCGCTGATAATCCCTTTAAGGGGTTTTTGCAGAGGCCTGGGCACCCTGTAGATGACTTTTTGTCCTACTGGGTTCCTTTAGATCTAGAAGAGTACCATTTTGTGGATGCTGTGTCGTCATAGCACTAGAACAGTATGCTGCCTGTATGCTGTGTTATTTAGTGCTTGAAAAAAATAATAAAATTGCTTTTGAAAAAAATGTAACCTCTAATCAGCCCTCAAAGTCATATGCAGCATTTATTTTGGGGAATTGGTGAGACTTGCAGGGACTGCACCATTAAGATTTGCCTCTGGGAGACCTCCATCAATGGATGTACGATAAACCAACGATAGGGAATAACGCTATAATTGGCTTCGGTCCTTCTGTTTATCTATTAGAAGAAAAAAATAAACCTTATGTTTTCTTCATTTTTAACATACTTTGGAACAAAATAAGTCCCCTGCTGTTTGAATTGGGCAGTAAAATCGTGTCTGTAAATGACCAATAACTGTTGGTAATGGTCCAATTGTGAAGTGGCCAGTGTGGGGGAGTGCCTATCAAATATACATAAAATAGCCATATTTTGATGTCTTGTCAATGGTCATAGAATTAATCACAATCAATGTACTACCAAGATTTGACAAATAGGTTTAGATGCCACAACGTATGTGGCAATGCCTTACCCTTTATGTGTTGTAATCAAACCACAAGGGTCTTTCCGTCCTAGCAGGGGAGTGCTAACCTTCTCTCCTTTCATACACACATTTCTGAAAAGCATACTGAGTGTTATATTATCACCGTATAACATGTATATCAATTCTGTGGTGGTCAAGATCTGGCTTGCTCTGTGAAACATTTCGTGTACTGAGTTTCCTACTACTGTAAGAACATTTATGAAGCCTTTGAACATGTTGGTGCATAATTCGGACCACATTATGATGTTTTTACATCAGAAAAGTGTAGATTCTGTTAAAAACAGGATTTTTTCTTCCAATAATGCAAATTTATTATGGCAAATTAGTGCACAGTTGTAGTCCAAAGAACAGCTTCAGGTGCCAATTGTGCATGTGTTGTTTGAGATGTATTCTGCAAAGAGGATATTAAAACCAAAATCTGTTAAAAATGATAAGAGGAAAACCATCCCCGAGTCCCACGTTCAGTTGCATCAACACAATACCCAGAAGTCAAAGTTCCTTATAACAAGTAGGAGGTGCCACAAAGAAAATATGAATTTCAGTACAAAAGTTTGCTAGTTGATGCTTGTCGGCTTTGGGCCAGCTTCTACATTAACATTTCACTTGGACCTAAGGTTATTAAAACCATTATGATATGAAAAGAAGTCCACTCCTAAAAAACACATTTTCTTTTCATTTTACTCTATAGCATGCCCGAATGGCCATTATGACAGGATTGTGCATGGAGTGCACTCCTGTAAGACTGCATCATGTAGTCCATTTGATGGACAAGTGTGGTGCAGTGCTGGGTGGATTGGCAGTACCTGTGGACAAAGTAATCAGTGGTTTTGAGTAAATTGTTTTTAGGGCTCATTGCACTCTTTAATGTAAATTGTTTAACTTGTTTGTATGCTGTGTGTCGGCCAAGCTTTCAACTATTAAATGAGCTAACCTATATTACCTCATTTCATATTCAAAGGAAGCCTGAATCATGCTCTGTTCTTGCTGCATTTTAATGAATAGGTTCTTAAGTGATTTTTTGTTATGTTTCTGGGTTCCACTGCATACAACCAATTATAAAGCCTCCATATCCATCACCAAGCTACTCTGTCCATACCCAGTGTATTGGCATCAGAGTATGTTAACCAGGTTACTGGACTTTAATGGAGAGAATTCCACTATGTGAATCTCACAACTTGATAAGGGGAAATCACAGTTAATACACACTTTAAGACAAACTCCAAAATCCAAATCCGCTGCATAGCACTGAGAGTACACCAAGTGATTTATGAATTATAGCATCAACTACAATCTTGGTCTTTAGATTTCTGTTTTCATATAAACAATTTTGAACTGACGATAAACCATTGTAACCTGAAATTAAAATTGTCTTGAAACACAATTTGTTTGATTTTTTCGTCGGTAGGTGCCCCCTGTCGGTGGGTGCGAATTGCACCCAGGCTTGCGTATGCGAGAGGGGTGCGTCATGCAACAACGTGGACGGACAATGTGAATGCCCCGCTGGGTAGGAGGCGAAAGATGTGAACTAGGTAAACTTCTTTAGCGCAATAATCCGTATCAACATTAATGATGTGTAGCCCATTTGTTAATAGCATTGTCTATGTCACACTCTAAAAACAAAACAAAAACATTGTATTTATTATTTTTGTGTCATCTTCCAAGAGGCAACATGAGTGCTTTGATAGTGTGTTGTGTATATGTTTTGTCTGTCTGTGGTAAAAATGTTGACCCAAATGTTGCCCTACGGCCATAATTGCCTACTGTTTCTACATACGTGCACATATTTTCAACGGTACTTGGATAGAATGGTCCTTGGGTAGTGCCCCACAAGTTCCCCTTCCATGTAAGGTCAAAGGTCATCTAAGTTCATGGCCCCAAAATGGTCAAATTTCTCTTGATCTGTACTTGCTCTATGAGCTGTTTAAGTACCCTATTAGAGGGTGATGCCCTGTTATTTTTGAAGGTTGCAACCTGAAATGTGCCTGATCTCTGGAATATGTTGGCACATGAATAAAGGAAGTCAATTTCAAAAACCAATTTTCGTTCCCACAGTGCAGTGACCTTATTGCATAACAACAGTGTGTCTCCTTTGTTATGCAATATGCCCATTGCATTGAAACCAATTTAACCGTGTTGTTCCTAATAACGCCCCGGGGGTGGTGCATTTTTTTTCAAAAGTGGGGGTGTTTATTACGTCAAAATGGAAAGTCAAAAATCCCTGCAAAATCACCTTGCCCAGTTTAGGAAACCAATGGCTGTGTACTGTATGTGTGTGTGGTGTGTGTGTTTGTGTGAATGTGTTGACAGAGATACACTTGTGTGTCCTTTTTTTTTCTGTACAAAAGAAGCCATTTTTTCCTTTGTGTGGCTTTTTTCCCTTATGGACTAGCCACATAAGAAATAGCATTTTCACATATTCTTAAAATGATGTTACCCCCCATAATGATGAAATTTGGCAAAAGTCACATAATTAAGGCCCCCTAACTACACCACAACAAGTCATAACATGTCCCTGTATGTCCAACATGTCCAACAGACACCAAAAAATGTCACACAAGGAATAAAAGTAACACAAGACACACAAAAAAGACACACAAGAGTCATATTAAAAGGACAACACAAGTCACAAAGGTCACACAAAATATACCTCTGTTAGTGACTGGTGGGTGTGTTGTGTGTCACAAATTGTTAAGTTTTTTTTTAAATTGACCTCAAGTGAAAGTTGAACTTCAAATTGGAACCACACTTTCTGTCATAGGTGCACAATAAGATCCCTCATATGTTGATCAGGGTAAAAAGGTCATGTTGAAAGGTCATGTGAGGTCCAAGTTGAAAAATGGGATAAAAATGTAAAAGTGATCTAAATTGAAAACTTGAAGTTCACTTGGAACCAACTTTTGTCATAGGTGCCACATGCGATCCCCATAGTTTAGTGGTCAAAGGTCACGTGCCCAGGTCAAAGGTCATCATGGGGTGGCCCCCAGCTTATTATTCTTTGAATATAGCGAGCGCGAAAGCCGAGACCGCGAAAATTCTAGTTAAATAGGGTTGTTTTGACCAAACTGATTAGCCTCTTTGCTTAGAACATATGGGATCCCAGAATGGGATAAATCAGAATTGATTTGATGGCCTAAGCATGGTTTTTGAATGACTCTTATTTTTATTTTTTTACTTTTAATTTCAATCATACAAACATTTTTAAAACCAATTTAAGTTTTTTGTTGCTTATAGGACATCAGAATGAAATGAGAACTTTTTACATCGTTTGAATTTCTTTTATTTTGAAAGCGTATTCAAAAGGTGTAACTTTTTCCAAAATTTCCGGATTCCCAGATTTTCTGCAAAGATAAAAAAAAAACCTAACATGTAAAAATCTACACTTTTTTTTCAATTTCTGAGATCAAAATGTTAATTTAAAGGTTAGAAACTCATCAAAACCCA